>JAVSBS010029385.1:32878-69663 GCA_033124195.1 Coracias cyanogaster | reverse complement strand
TAGTGGTTAGAGAGATGCTAGGAGAAAGGTTGGACTTGATGACCCTGGAGGTCCTTTCCAACCATAATGATTCTGTAAAGCTTATTAATATTTCTATCATTTTCTAAAAGGACAGTAATTTATTTGGTGTTTCAGTTGCCTTTGGAGAAAAAAAGATGACTTCACCTACTTTTCCTCTGGCACTGAAAATTACACATCCACTATTTGCAGGCTTTTTTTCACTCAAGAAGAGGAAATAAACCAAAAACTAAATCAATAAAAACGTATATTTGTGAATGTGGAGTGGAGGGGACAGGACTTCTAAATACTCCGGTGCAGGCACAGCTCCACTTGAATTTACGCAGTAGTTTTCACTACATCTAAAGAATTTGATGGTGAAGGGACGCCCAGACCATTGTTTAGAACTGACTCTCGGTAGAACTGAAGGGTTCTACATCCTGAGTTCATTCCATTGGGAAGTACTGCACAACTACCTCTCCAGACTTTTAAAGATTATTCAGTTTTATTTTCTGTGGATATGTTAAATATTTAGTTAACAAGAACAGATTTAGAAAGAAAAGACTGACATTATTTTGGAAATTTTGCCTATACTCACCATATGGAGAAAGCATATCAGATACTTCAGAACAACGTAATTGTGTTCAGGAAGTCCTTGAATGATTTGTTTACATCTGGTGACTCGTAAACTGCTCTCGACACCTGCAATGTCAAAGTCAGTCTTAACTCCAAAACATCGAAATATTACCAAGAAATAATATCTTATTTTTATCTGCTGGAATGACTTGAGATATCCATCAGTAAAACTGACCACAAAATTCAGCTCTACTAATCTCCACAAGAACAGTAACTGTTAGGGTTACCCCTTTGAAAGTCCCTAGCATATTTTGTATTATCGTATAGCTGGCTAATACTAAATTCAAGAATGTTTTCTTGATTCAGTGAAATAGCCAGAATAATTTCTTTGCTACAGAGGACTTTCAAAGGTCTTGATTTCAATCTCATTATCTCTCCACACACTGAATCTAGATGTCTACTTTTAATGCTCTTATTTTACTCTTGCTGAGACATAGTCCTGGCCAAAATGGTCTTTTGGCACCCCACTAACTTTAAAAACACTTTTGTGATTCTGTAGGAAAGTCTTCAGCCTTGGCAAAAATTTATGTGATGGCCACTTAAATGAGTAAGAATTTTCCAGATATGAACCTAAGCAGTTTCATTAACTAATTGTTACAAATGGGCAAAACCAGAAGTGGACCTCAAACTCCTTGCATCATCTAGACAGTCTGGGTAAGAATTATGGTAACACTGAATTATATTTCAAACGCTTTACCAAGTGATTGTTTTTTTCTTGCTGGAATATTATGATTATTTTAGTACTGGAGTTTACCATCAACTGGAGAAAGGTCTGATGATTAAAATCGTGCCTGACCTAAGCACCCTGTTTGTGCTGATGTTTTTTCTGCATTTGTTGCATTTCTCCCTCCTTCTCCCTGACACAGCTAGAGGTGTGCAGAAGCATGTCTGCATACACAAGATTCCAGCATGTTAAATGTTCCCTTAAGCTCTGAACTAAATACATGAATACATTAAATACTATGGTGAGCTATGTTTATGTTTTTCCTACTGCAAAGCTACCAGTTCCCAGAAGACACAATAATCTGAGTCCACAGAATTTTTCTGTCAGCCTTCTGGAGAGTAAATAAAGCAGGAAGTGTAGTAATACTGGGTAAAGGAACTCTTGTCAGCAGTTCTCATGACCAACGGAGGAGTTCTTTGACAATTACAAGCTTCAAGGTTTTATTAATTTTTTTTTTAGTCAGTCACTCAGCTACTGTATTTCAGAGCTCACATCAATCACTCTTTAAAAAAATGTTTCAGATGACACACTAAAGAGAAAAGACTCACTATCATTTCAAGGTACTGTAAAGCAGGGATTCTGTATTTTTTGATTTGCAGGTTAAGAGATGTAATAGATACATCACACACTGCTCTAGTGTCTTCCAGAAGACAGAGTGAGAATTTTCAAATCATCCCAAGACAGCTGTCAGCGATCACACCTCTTCAAAGCTCCCTTCTGCACTGTATTCAAAGAGAATATGCCTCTGTTGCAGTCCAGCACAGCTCTCAAGCTTAAGATCTTTTAAAATCAGGATATTACCACTGCATCAAGAAAAGATAGTGGACATCATACTGCATGACAGCCCAAGGAGAAATTATCTTAAACTTCATTTTTCGACATATTTTGTCAACATCTAAAACACCAGTTAAAAAAAAACAAAACATGGAGTGAATGTTGCACAGACATTTTGCCAAGCAAAACCTCCCACTGCTCCTAGGATAATGCACTGCTCTCAGATTCTTTTCAGATTCGTTCACATTTTTCACTTATCTCTAGCATGACATAGCACGTCCATAAAGTCAGCACAAGATTTATTCAGTAAAAATTAGCATTTATATATCCTTTTCCCAAATTTCTCCTATTCTTCCCTCCGTTCTGAGTGACAATCCTTATTCCCTCCATTTCTACAACCTAGCTGTGAATAGACCTGTTTTTCTGAATGGCCTGAGATATTTAGTGTGTGGACAGATGAATCCTTGAATCCTTTATTTGAAAGGTGGTGATCTATAGACTTAGAAATAGAAAAACAGGACAGACCTTCAGAGGATTATTAACATGACCTGATTAAGTTCTTAATGGAAACACATAAATAAAGTTCATGATATGAAGCAGTACACGCAGATGCTAGTGATGGGCACAGTAAAAGAATTTTACCTAGAAGACAGTATATCTAGGTACACTAAACTTGCTGTATTTCTACACTTCACAAACATGTAGCAATCGAGATTTATCCCCAGTCTGAATTATTTAGTGACCTACATCAACAACAAGAGTCAGGGCAGTGATTATAACCTACACTTTGCAATAGCATCAGCCCATGGTTACTAGAGGTAACAGACTCTGTTGGAAGCCATACTCCATTATACTATATCTCATTTCCTCAAAAAGCAGGTTTTCAAAAAACTGTGTGCTTGTTACTTGTCACTGGAAGCTCTACTGGTTCCCTGCTAGATTGACTATAGCCTGGATAGCAAAATACCAATCTCCACAAATTCTGGGTACTAAATCTCATATATTCTGGGACTTCAGATATTCAATCCCCATCTATTAGGGAGTTGCCTTGTCAGCATTATAAATTCTTAGTTCCTGATGAAGGCTATTTAATTAAAGTTTTATAACAGTTTCATGTGGTGCCAGAACTTTAGATAATCAACGTCTTCTCATGGCTTTAGGTCCTTTCTTCCCCAGTATGTTATCCCATGGAAATAGTTTCAATAAAAACAATCCCTCCCCACAAAAAAAAAAGGGGAAAAAAAGGAAAGAAGTATACAAATGATCAACTAAATTTTGTTCCCACAATTCTGCCCATGCTGCTGCTAAAACAAAAGCTGTGTTGATGTAACTTGTATCACTGAGACTGACTCAGTGCTGCACCGTGACATAAAAATGGAGCCCAGACAGTGAGAAGTCTGATTCAATCCTTAGTAATAGGGTACAATATATAGATAAACCAGTAAAAAGCAGAGAGGGTGTTGGTAATTCTGACCACCTTGCTCTGGTACAGACTATGAGACTGTCCATTTGTGATTGCAATAAAGCACTAATAATATTATATAATATCTCTAACTGCATCACAGTTAGCAAATAGCAGTGATTATGAATTTGTCAGGTCCAGTTCAACTTGCTATATAAATTTTTCTAAAACTTATTTATACTCACTGGTGATTTCAAGGATATGATCATAACACTCAAACGTTAGTAATGGCTGAGGGAGTTCCCTAAGGAAAGTCTTTAGGATAACAGCAGGAATATGGATATCATGATAATCGTCAAAATTCACAGACTTGCCTAAAAGAAGAAAAAGAAGAAAAAAGGTGTTTAATCATGTTTTTCTTTAAACTACTGCTTAAAAACTGTTTCGCATTACATTTTGAACAGAAAAACTCTTGCATTTTTGCTGCTGCTAACTCCTGGTATTTGATTTTTTTTCTTTTTCAGAGAATTTATTAATCTTGTTGTAAGAGATTTTGCCCATGAAGGCATTTCATAAATTGACTTCATGAGGAAATCAGTGACTTTCAAAACAACTTCACTACATTTCATAAATTATTAGGTGAAATTATATTTCTTTGCCACAACCATGGAAAAACACCAGAGGCAAAATGACACGGAGACATTATACTTTGTAACTACAGTAAAGTGTGTAGAGGCAATACAAATGTTTATGAAAAAATAGACCATTTTTGACTCAAACCTTGTCATTCATTAGCAGCTACAATTTTATAAGCTCTGGTCTGACATCAACTGAATACTTGCTATTCAGCAAGCGTTAAGCGCCTGTTGCCATCTTTCAGGTTTCTGTACTAGCGCTCTTATTTTTTGTTACAAATGGCTTTATGATTAACTAATTGTAAGAAAGCTAGCATTTCTGCTTCACCAACAAAATCAAGAAGATCAACAAAGCCCTCACACTATCACTGGCAACGGTATGATGACAGCTTACCCTGATTGTAGAGTTTCTGAACATCTTTGATAGTCTGGACACTGGCTGACCTTCTGAAGAGGCCCTCTACTTGTAGCCCTGAAAAAACCAATTAAAGTAGGTCTCATCTGTAAAAGCTCTCACTCTCTTCTTTTTCTCTACAGGTTCAGTTGAAAACAGAACAGAGGTAGAAGGTTTGGGAACAAACTCACTTGATACACTGAATTTTTTGAAATAAAATCCTTGAGAATAAAATGTACAATCAAATAATGTTGCAACATTGTCTACAGCACTTTCTTTAATGTGTCTCATAGAAATACTACCACCTTTCCTTAAGTGTTTTAGAGTGCCTTGCTAACCATAATTTTTCTTTAAAAGTAGCTTCTAATTTCACCTAATGACATAGAAGCAGATTTAGATTCACCAGGCTCCTTATGTAGCCACTCTCACTGAGCGTATCTGCAAACGGAGCCCCAAACCACACCTGTAAATCTGCTATTCTCCTTTTAAATGACTTAACTTTTTAGCAAGCTAAAGAGGGCATTTGCAAAGATTCCCTAAGCTTCCTCTTCTGTCAGTGGGTGATACAAGAACCATTCCGCTGGGAAACGTTTCATAGGATCTTTGGATGGAGGAGTCTTATTTCTTACCACTGGAGGGATACTGGCCTCCCCAGCTTAAAGGTCGTTTCAAGGCAGAACATAGCTCCTTCCACCTCTCTCTGGAAGTCAGTAGGATTTAACACTCTGCCTGCCCATGGCATTTTGAAATACTTTATTCTAGTCTTGAGACACTTGTGAATATTTATCATAAATCTCCTGAACGGTATCTATCTCATTTGCTTTTATGTTGTGGACTAACTGAAATCTGAATGTTACTTTTCTTCAGACTTATGCTACTTCTTGCTTTTGAGTTTGGTAAAATCCTCATTTCCCTCTCTCTTTCCTTCTCTCCAGCTTGTGCTGTTCCCTCCACCCAGCAGGTAATGCAATTTGGCTCACATGTACACTGAATTGAACATTCCTGCTGGAAGCAGAGCAATCTAAAATATTAGCCTATGCTGGTCGACAAAACATAAAATTGCTGATGTTTTGAGAACGATGGTAGACTACTCACTGACTTGGAGGGACTGCGGTACGTTTCTTTATGCGATTGTGGAAGATCAGATTGACTTCTTTATTTTTTCATGCTTATCTTTCAGTAAAGTAAGTAGCCAGACTGAAATCAATGTTGGTGTATGTAGTGGGTTAGTAGAGTTTCAGTGGTTCACTCCTAGCAGCCAAGTCATGTGGCTGCCGCCACGGCACCCCCACCCACCGCATACAAGAGAGTTTTAAAATGCCTTTCTGAGTTGAGATAAGGAGAGTTTAATACAGTGTCACATAAGAAACAATCGCGGCAACAACAGTAATAACAACAGTAAGAACTGCTTTGTACAAAAATAAGCAATACTGTATGAACAAACAGACAGACCCCAGCAGATCAGCCCGACAGGAGCTGCCTGCGGAACCGGAACTGGCCCCAGGGCAGGATGTCAGCATGGCATAGAATAGCCTGGCTGCACCAAATTAACCCTGTCCTGGCCGAACCAGGACAGTGTATTTCAACTGAAGCACACATGCATCTATTTGAATAATCAGGAATCTTTATGGTGTTCCAGAAAAATTTTGAGTTACACATTAATGAAAGATGAGTCATTCTTGTAAGTTCACCCAGGTTGCATGCATATTTTATACATGAAAAATTAGTAAATTAATACAAAATTCCTCAATGAACCCATTCCTTACAGAATAGTATTTAGTTTTGTTCATATGAATTTAGATAAGTATACTAAAAGAATTGATAATGTACTGCTGAAGTTAATTTTCATAGACATGCTTCAGAGACTTCTGCAAAGAATCCCAAGTTCTACTTGAAAGTGCTCCACTGAGAAGATTTAGAGGCTTAGCTGGAGTTCAGCTGAACACAGCTCCTAGTAACCTTCTAAGCATTTATGCCTTTGCTTGTTAAATTCTGGATTGAACACTAAAACTTCAGCCCAGGCAGCTCTTGAAGGAATATGATACCTCGAACTACAATATATAAGAAGGACAAGTGTTTTTACTAAAGGAACCAAACGGACAATAATTATGATCTATTAGACCCCTTGCTTTATTCCCAACCAGGTCATGTTTCAGCTGAATAAAGTTACAGCAAATAACATCACTGTAGTAAAGCTGTTCTATTAGATTTACAGTGCAACCTGTCTAAAGACATGGTTTTGGAAGTGGCAGCTGTGAACAGCTAGCTTGTCAAGGCATTGCCCTCAGCAAACAAGAAATACAATAATTTCCTGAGAATCTGTAGAATTTTATGCTGGCTGCCAGTGGACTAGAGGCTCTCTGCAGAAACAAGTCTTTCAGAGAATGGACATCGTAAACTGTTGCAATTTGGTTTGCAGGAATTGGTTTAATAGTGAATGCTTTAATCTGATGCGAATCTCACTGTATGAACTAAAATGTAATAAATATCAATTTTCAACATGTTTATGCCTTTACTGGCTAAGCTTTCAAGAGTCTAATTAAAGACATTAATCTGTAGCATAGACAGCAGCTGTACTTGTCTGGCCCTGCATCCCATCAATGTTCCTGTAATGGCACATAACACTAAGCTCTTGCTGGATGTTTTCTGGAGGGGGAAAGGCAACTTTTATGCTCAGCTGCACAAACCTGGAATACAGGCGATATCAGTGCTTCTCCCAGAATTCATTTACCAGGTCAGCTGAAACTGAATCAATATACAGCAATTTGTTTGATCACAGGTGGCAACAAGCCAACTACCAAAGCAGGTATCTCCAATCCATCTTATATTTGTGGGCAACCTAACCAAATGACATGGCACTAATTAAATGTAGGTTAGCACAATTCTTAGGAAAAAAGAAAAAGCTATATTCTTTATTCTCCTTCTAAAGTAAAAGAACCACAACAGCAAAAGAGCTACATCTTTTTTTTGCATAAAAGATGCTCAGACCAGAAAATAATATATCACAGCAATTTTTAAATAAAGCATGGGTCATAACTTTGGCCTACTGGTAAAAAGAAATAGGACTCAATGGCAATTATGGTATTGAAGAAGGAAAACATTGATCCTTGGTACAGAGATCACCTTTTGCAATATATCTCTCTGACTTCTGTAATGCATATGAGTGGAGAAGGATACTTTTTTTAGAAGTCTGTAAGTCTATTAATTGCTCTCAGTGCTTGCTGTGTTTAGGAATGGTAGGGAGAAGCTACCTGAAAACATTATTTAAATGATAAGCGTTTCCAGTGTCACATAAACGGAACACCATTAGCATATGGCCCCAACAAGGGTCTCATAATAAGAAATGGGAAGAAGGAAAGGGACCTGAAGCCTCTTGTTGGTTATTTCACTTTGATGGATAAATGAAAGGCCTTATACATGGTCAGGAAACACTCTCTCCAAACCTGTCTCTTCCTTTTCAGACAAGAAGGGAAAAAAAATCTAACAGTACTTGGAACTACCATAATAAAGCTAACACATGGTGCTCATGCTAAAATAAGACTAATCACTTCATCTTCTTTTTGCAGACAAAATATATGCCAGAGCCAGCAGAGTTATAGGAGGAAGAAACAAAATTGGCTGAAGACCATGGCAGTCGTTGCAGCTCAAAGTGTTCTTTTACATCCTTTAAAAAAAAAAAGTAAATTTGAAGTAGCCTATTTAATTTGTAGGTAGTATTCTTCAACCAAATCCTGTTAGCGTGACTCATGTCAGCTGTTTCTTTAAAGAGAAATATTTTTGGTTTGGGGTACCAGTTGAACTATTCTGCCATTAATGATACGTGTAACACAGTCCATAGAGAACACCACCCCTGGAGTAGCTGTGCTTGCCAGAACACGACTAGGGGATGACTGACATAAGCAACTAGCCTGGGCTTTCCTGTTCTGATAAACACACAGCTGCATGTCACTCACATATTCTGTGAGCAGAGGCTCTGTTAACTCAGCACAAACTGATTGCTACCCCTCACAAAAAAAAAAAAAAAATAGATAGATGGATAGATATAGAGATCAGTGGACTTTTGCTACCCTGCACTAAACTCTTCAGACCAAAACCAATGAAATTCTATTTTAAATATTAAGTGCTATAGAGAAAAAACTTAGTGATGTAAAAACTTAGGGATGTGACTAGTGAAGGAGTCATCTGTACTCAATGAAAAGTGATTCTGAGATTGAGAACTTAACTGAGTAATTATCTAAATGTCTGTAATCATAAATGAAAACAGGTAGGCACTTTATTCCACACTGAAATAAGATGGCTTTTACCACAGTAGACAAAATTTCACAGTGCAATGACACAACTGTGTCACACTCGGAATTAATAAACGGTTGCTAATAATATTTAACCCCCTTCTACTCCCCTCGTCAGTTGTCCCACAGGAAACACATAGAAAATCAAAACCGATAAAGATAAATTAAAGCAACACATGCTGTCACATTGCTGCAAACTTGTCAAACAGAGAGATGATAAAATTACGTTCTTTTTCTTTCAATCATCCTTGATTTGAGGGTTGCTGGCATCAAAAACCTTTGTTAATTTGTCTGCTTTCAGAAGAGAAATAGCAAAGAGTGAACATCTGAATTCCTTCTGTCCCAAATTGAGTTTGGAAATGTTTCTTTGGACTGGAGTCCTGCCAAGCCTCAGGAATTGTCCATCCTGATTTGGAAGCACTTTTCATTTTCATTAATACAACTGATTTAGACATCTTGCAGATTACCTAACTCTACTAAGATTCCTTTTTTAAAATTAGAACTAATATATTTCTAACATGAGGATTAAGCTTATAGCATATTTTAACTGTCCATCTTCAATGTAACATCTTAAATGCCCAAAGTGGAGCAATTGTGAATTTTTAAGCTTAAGACAAATCAGAGACTTGTTTTTTTTAAAGCCAGAATGCAATACAAGTTTGAGGAGGAGACTGCACAGCCTTCCTTTCCCTTGTACTCTGTGCAATGAATGCAGAACGGGTGAGTGTGATGTCTGCAGTTTGTAAAGATGATTTGCACTGCAAGAAGCAAATCACGGGCAGAGGGGAACAGAAGGGACAGCTCCAGCCCCACTGAAAAGCTGAGCAGCAACAGCAAGGAAGTGGAACTGTTCATCCTCCCCAGAACCCAGTGTCCTTGCAGTTTTGAACATTATAGTCTCTCATCTTTGGATTTATGAATGAATATTCTCAGTTTACACTTAGCACCTCTGAAAAAAATTTTTTTACAATGCCTGTGCACCAAAACCACGAACTGTGCTTATGACAAGGCTCATTTTTATTTGATCTTGGGATTTCTCTCATCCCCATGAAACCGAGGTAAAACCACTCACATTAAAACAAAAGAGCTATGAACTCAGAAATGTTTATATGGCCAATGTCAAGCCTTCCTAGTGTTGCATTTTTAAAAGATATTTGATTAATCACAAGTAGAAGAAGCCAGGAGGCAAACTCACTTAGCTGCAGCAATCCAAATGTATTCAGTATGCATAACCATCCATTTCTACCCATTCTGACTATCACCATCAGGACGTATTCATTCACATTAAAAAATGGAACCCAAATTTTCTCCATCAGCAAGATTTGTTGTGCTTCATGGAAGGAATGAGAAGGAAAGATTAATCACTGTTTACCACTGCTTCTGCTATTGAACAGATAAAGGACAGCCTTAGTTGCCACTGTTATCATACCATAGGACATTTATTACTTCATCATTAAACTTCTACAGCACAGTTATTACCATTTCATTTAGAAGTCTTAGTCATCGCCTAGGACTCTCCTGAGGTACCACGACACAACATCGAACAAAAACTTTGTGCTGCAAAGCACTTCCAGTCAACAAAAGAGATGAGGTAAGAGAGAAAGACTTGGCAATGGGGGCTACTGCGAGATAATGTTCCTACAGGGGACAGTTATCTTTTCTGCTTTATAATTCTGTACTGTGCTTCCTTCACTGTGAGTTTATTGTTCCATCACTTCTGAGCTGCTGCTGATCTCACACAGTCCCTTTGGTAATCAGTTCTCTATGAAATTTTCTTTTAGCTGTTTCCTTATTTGGCCATTCCTGAGAACACAAATGCTATCAAATTTTGGAAACCTTAGTAGTAATACCAGCAGGTTAACTTTGGTTTTAAAGTTTTTAAAACATGGACAAATACGTAGCTTATATCTCCGCGGATACTCTCTAAAATACAAAATGCATTAAAAATAATAACCCTACCTACATATTTCAAAATAGTATTTTGCATAAGACCAGTACAAATGGTGGTGTATTAATATTTGAGATAGGCTTGAGGAACACTCCTGCCCTTTGTAACCTATCTGATATCTTTGTGCAGGTCTGAAACAATGCAGTTTATACACACCTTTATAACGAATCAAATAAAAATTCCCTTAAAAAGCTGTCTTTTGACCTCCAGATGCTGAGGTGGTTGCAACGAAATACAGATTTTGCCATGCAGTTTTATTTTTAGTGTGTATCAGTTAGTGCACTCAAACTGTGGGTCAGAGTTTGAAAACTAAGAGAGTACGGTAAATTGTACTAATGCTGACCTAAAACACCAAAACTACGAGCCACGCACCATGTAGCTTTTAATTTATAATGATACTTTATATGCAGTCTGTAACCTGCTTTTCTAGAAAAAAATAGACATCTACGTAAAATACATGAAAGGGAACTTCTGCTGTGACATCTTAATACAGTTTAAAAGCAGAAGTATATTTCTGAATCCTAAAGCCTAAGACAGATAAAACTGCCTCGGAGGCTGGGCAGCTCTGAAGCGAGCGAGCCCCTCTCTGCCCAGTTGGGTTGGTGTGGGCAGCACCAGCAGCTTCAGCCACTCACACAACCCTGGCCCCGAGCATTATGGAAGCCATACACACAAAGATGCATCCTCCATAGCATGGCATTACTTACATCCCTGGTTACCAAAACAGTTCGTTAGAGGCAACAGCTCCCATCTACCATCTCACTTCAGCACAAAATAGGCTGCGGAGGACATGTGGGGACACATTAACCAGAGGAAGAAAACTACTACCCTGTGGCATAAGTCGGGCTTCTTGGAGAAAAAGGCCTGTGAGCAAAGCCTCATGATCATTACCGCCAAAGGAATGACACCAGGTTAGAAACATTTAAGAATTGTTCTGACAAGACAGTGAATATTTAATTGAGCAAGGTAATTCTCATGGCATGGTAGACATAAGATAGTACACACACAAAAAATCTTGTTTAGTGGAAGTGCAAGTCAAGCCTTGCCTTTATAAACTAGACAGTTGAACAGACTGTGGTTTTGAGGTTGAGCATAGAAAAAAATGTCCTCTGGTTTGCTGGTTACTATGAAGATCTAGTCACAAATCTGCTATGTTAAATCTGTCCTTCCTCTTGGGCCTGACTAAAGCATCAGCTGGGCTCAGGATGATACCAATACCTTGCTTCTGAAATTAAGAGCACTTCACTGGTTTGCTCCAGAAGATGAACAACACTGAGGCTTAGTTTGATTAAGATGATAATTTTCTTAGATACTCAGACCTCATTTTAGGAAGCCAATTCTTCCCTGTGAAGGTTAGCAGGAACTGAAATTAAGCATTTTTAAAGTTCAGTATTAAAAACTTTAAAATCACTTTTGTCTCTAAAGTGGAGCTAGAATGAAAGTGGCAAAATGGCTACTTTGTCTTCCTGAAAATTATTACAGAAATTGCAAAAATTAGTTTACTTTGTTTATTGTAATAGTGTCTCAGGCATCAGCCATAAGAGATCCCATTTACATAATACAAAGAAATGTAGAGGAATCTCTGCTTACAGTAGATTCTTTAGTCTCTGCTAAGGTACTTGGTGACATTAACTGGATCCAGTGACAGTCATCTTGCTCAGAAAGAGCTATCTAAATATGCAGTTGGATAAAAATGTGATGAAGAAACCCTCACCCACTCTAATAATGTTAATTTGGCTGTTGGGGATGAGGACTTGCTTGCTGCCATCAGAGCCAATTTTGCAGAAGCTTTTGTGATCTAAGTCAGAGTTTCAGAAACTAATTTTAGGTACATAGATGTGAAAATGTAGCAATGGGAAGGAAAAGTGGAAATACTGCACCTAGGGTGAAAACCAAAACCCTCTCCCTGATAATTCTGCAAGGCTGGCAACTATGCCAAAAGCAAATGGAATAGGGTAATGACAGTGAATTTTTGTCACTTCCGGAAGATGAACTGAAGCTTTCACTGTGCTTACGACCGCATCTGGAGTGCAAAGAACGCTGCCAGTCAGCCTCCTGGGGCTGTCAGCACAGGAACCGACACTCGCTGGAGCTGATGGCAGAATTGAGATATTTCAGATTTAGAGAAAGAGTTAAAATCATAGCAGACAGCAGGTACAACAGATACCTGCATACTTGTAATCAAGTGCAAAAAAATGCATGTCTATCACCTACTGCTTAACAGCCTTGGCATGGCAGGTACTTGGCTTTCAAGCATCAGCTGGTTGAGAATGTCAGAAAACACTCTACCTGACAAGCCATTTCTCTTTAGAAATCTGGTCTGTGGAGATCTCCTTATGATAGAGAATATGACAGCTCTGAGCAAACCTGGGAAAACATTAAAGTTGACAGAGCCCATGCGCCTGCCCTTCCCGGGAGCACAAAAGGAAAGAGCGCTGGGGAGAAAAGGAGACAGTTCCGTTTGCAAGTACATGGGCTGGGCTGCCTACAGGTGGTAAGCCCTACCATGCCATCGATTTGCATAGATGCACAAAGTAGGACACGGGATTTCTCAGAAATATCATTACACTTCCTCAGAGACTATCCTTTATAAACTATGCTGATACTGCACTGAACAGATGAATTTTTAGCCAAAGAAAGATGAAGCTTGGAGAAAACCCAAGGATGATTACTGCTTTCAGAGTAACAAACATTTAATCCAAGAGGAATTCTGCAGTGGCAAAGTTGAGCCAACCCTTTCTTTTGTCACAACCATGAGAGCGAAAAGTTGCTATTTTTTCCCTGTACTGCACAGCCGGCACTGCTGCTTCAGGAAACTGTGGGTATCTGAGCTAGACCCAGCAACTGCTGAGAGGAAAGAGTACGGGACTTGTGCAATAGTGATGAGACAAAACACTCAGAAAGAACAAAAAACAAGACATGGAGGAGGTTTTGTGTCAGATCAATGCAAGAATTTCTAGTTATTGGTCACCAGCACAACATAACGATGGCCATAAGCTTCCTATTTCTTTAAAATCTTTAAATAGGTCCAAAGAAGCGCCAGGTATGCAAAGCCCTCTTCCCAAGCACAGACAAAAGTTTAAAATCAATTAACATTTTAGTGACTAAATTTTCACTCAATTTCTAAATAATAACAGCAATGTAATTGCTATATATGTTATGATGATGTTAGTGCACATTCATCCTCATTTTAGCTCTCTTGACTCCTATGATTGGTGAGGAAGAGGTATTTGACTATTAAGATAAGCTAAATATATGTAAGGATGATTGTTTCATAACAATTTGAAACGTGAAAAAGTCTGGCTTTCATCTGCAGACGGGGCATGCACTGATACACTAGACAAGCTCTAATTATCCACTTAGAATTATAATCACAGGGATTGTCTCAAGCTGCCAGTCACTTGACTTCAACATTCTTAGTAGTAAACTACTTACATTCCCTGTATCCGACCATAATATTTGATAAAAGCTACACCTGCAGTTTTCACCATTAGCACCAGTCTGGAAACAGCACATCCAAACAGCTTTATGGGCTTGGGTGGAAATCCTGAATTTGGACCAAAAGGCCTTCAATAAAGTCTGTTAGGAACTCTTCATCTACTGCAAATCAGCAGAAGCCTTTAATAGCAGAACTGGCCCCCCTCCAATACTTGGCCTTGGCTGTTGCAGGTATTTTGAAGATAAAGCACCGATTTCAAGAGGTGAGGAGCGAGCTGTTCCATGCAGAAGCATCCCTATAGATGCTATGCTCCCCTGCTTGCAAACAGTAAGCAGGTATCCATTGCAGTGGATATATCTCTATGAAACCCAAACAAAAATAAAATGGGCAGTTATTTAATGTTCTTATTTACAATGGGGTAAGCTAAAATACAAAGGAGCATAGCCTAGAAATAAAGGCAAGGCAAGACACTAAGTGTCTAGTCTGTCCTCATTTAAATCAGTATGATCTTGCACTGATTCAAACGAAGCCAGGATTTCCCTTGAGAATCAGTAATAAAGCTGAGATGCAACGTTTTCCTGACTTCTCCTTTGTCTTCAGAAATGTGAAGCCTGTTCACTTTAAGTTTTTTAGAAGTTTGAAATTTCCCACTTTGGGTTCAAGTAAATTCAAACTCCAACCAAACCCTAGTGGTAATAGTCAAAATGAACAATGATGCATACTACTTGAATACTGAAAGCAAAATTTACCTTGTTCAGAATGACAGCTCAAGGATGCAAATTAAGAATTGGGAATACTGTGGGATATAGGTTTTGGGTAACCCTATCTACAGAATAATATAATTCACTCAAAATTTGTTTATTTTATTTGTGTGCTGACAAATAGCTCTTCAAATGAGGAAAATATCAAAACTATTTTTACAGCAAAATCTGAGTCTGGTTTTTATCTTAACAAAAATAATGTTGTTCTTCAAAATGTGTTCAAACATTAACTACACTTAATAGTATATTAAATACCAGCAATGTTTCCTTTTTTTAAAAAAATTCCAAACAATAACTGAACCAAACACATGTTTATTTTCTTCACTTGACACATCTATTAAAAATTCACACTCTTTCAGGGATCTTAGGAATCATTCCCAGTTCTACCACTGTGTAATGTTGTACCAGGAGTATAACTATGTTATGCTCTGTTTCTGTCCTGTCACCTGTAAGATAAATGTACCTAGGCTACAGATCTGGTACTGTAAGATTTAGCAAACATCTGTGAAAAGTCTGAGGCCTTGGAGCACAAAGTACTACAGAAATGTTGCTGTGATTTCCTTAAAAATCAGGGATGAGAACATAAAATCACATTACACTCAGAAAAGGAATTTCAAGATTGCAGCCTTATCTCTGACTTTCCCCCTGCATGTGCCCTTGTCCCTGTGTAGGGAATACAGTGCATTTACCCTACAGACAGCACCTTTGGTCCTTCTTGTTGGTCGGGGATGCACTGAGGAGCTCAGTGGCAGAGCCAGCAGTTCAAAGCTACCCTCTCTTTGCCCTGTACATTAAGGCAATACAGGGAACTCAGATTTGGATGCTCCTGTTAAATATGGGTCTTTGTAACCTGTATATCTATATAATGTAAGTAGCGATATGAACTGCTGTCAAATGACAGTAACAATATTTTGTGAAGGGAGGACTTCAGGCTTACGCCTGCAAAACAGATTTTTCAATGACTTTTTACAGCCACTGGTTCTATAAAAGCAGAACTTCTCATTGATTTTTACTGGGAGTTCTACCTAAAACCAACAATATGATATGGGCTGATGATGTGTATTTTAAGACATCTCTCATTTGGTATTCCCTAATCTAATCCTAAAGGCAAAACGTTTTGTTTGGTTTTTTTTTTTCCTAGTGGGACAATAATCTGACAATAAGTATTCCCTATCCATCAAAGCTCTCAAGGCAGTGCCCAAACGCTGCTCAAGTTTTCAGGATTTAAACACATTCTGTGCAGCTGTAAACTTTGCGGAATCAGGCACTGAACTGAGTGTTACATAGTTTCTTACTATTGTCCTTGTTCAGAAACACAGCTCTGCCTTTTTGTCACAAAACTCACCTTTTCTTTTTAGGTAGGATACAGTTTCCTTCATTACTGGGGGGATTAGTTCACCTTTATTTTTGTCCTTGATACTGTTAGGAAGAAAAAAAAAGAAATACTAAGTAACAGCCTTTAAATGGCATTTATAGACAAAGTATCAGAACAGAATTAGCAAAAAGCCAAGAGATACTGGAGAGCATAGGTTAAATTCAACATATTAAGGAGCCCGGAGCTTCGTGCCTGCACCAAACACAAGAGTCCTCCACAACTCTAGCAGGTGCTGAACAAGCCACTGAAGCAGATGACTTTGACTTCTGTTCAAGGAGACATTCCTCTATGCTTTCTTCTCACTAGAAAAGCTGTATAACTGCAACAGTGCTGAGTGATATCTTAGTGCTATTTAGTGTCCTGAATGGGAGCAAGGCCAGAGCAGCAGAATGGTGTTCCAGACTAACTTTGCCCCCAACTTGAGATTGGTTTTACTCCAGTTTTGTTCCCTTCACTTGGCATACCCCACCAGGGCTGCATTTAACCATGATGCAGTGATGGTGGTGGCTCTGATGGGATTTGGTTGGATGCCATTGGCAGAACGGGGTTTCAAGGCAGCTTAAAGGTAGGCAAGGAAAGAATTTGCAGCGAATGCTTCAAAATTAAGTCCTGATCAAGGGATGCTGCATGTTTAGAAGCCTTTTATCATGCAGATTTCTCTTTGTCATTTGTCTCTTTTTTAAGCCACAGTGTATGTATAATTAAAAGGATATTGTACTATTTATTTTGAAGGCAAAGTGATGCAGTGAGATTATTAACGCTTTGAATGATTCCCATGAAATGAGATTTCTTTCTCTTTCATGAGTGAGCAGTTGAGGCAAAAATTGAACTTATCATTTTCTTGACTTACACAGTGCAAAAAAATATGAAATTATCTTCCTTATTTAAAATAAGTCTTTGGCAGTCTAAAAAGTATAACAGAACAGGCGGTCAGTATCTGCTGAGTATTCTACTACATTTTTGTAGTGATCAACAACAAAATAAAGAACCAATCTCAGATTTTGAGGTAGACTTAATATATATTTATGTGTATAATTTCATATTTGATATTTAAAAGGTGACCAGCTTTACTGACAAAGCCTAAAGCACCAGCATAAAGCAGCACAGAGATCTGTGACCGCATCATGAGAGGCTGCAAATGCTGCAGCTCATCCATAGCAAATACGAGATGTTTATACAACATATAAACATAGCCTTAACCTAGTGCTACAAGCTGAAATTGCACCTGTGTGGTGGGTTGACCATGGCTGAATGCCACCAAAGCTGTTCTATCGCTTCCCTCTCCTCAGTTGGACAGGGGAGAGAAAATGTAATGAAAGCCTCATGAGTCAAGGTAAGGGCACGGAAAGATCACTCAGCAATTACTGTCATGGGCAAAACAGACTCAACTTGGGGAAAATTTAATTTATTGAAAATCAAATCAGAGTAGGGTAATGAGAAGAATGAAAACAAATCTTAAAACATCTTCCTCCTAGCCCTCCATTCTTCCCAGGCTCAACTTTAACACCAATTTTCTCTACATCCTCCCCCCAGAGTGGCACATGGGGACAGGGAATGGGGGTTATGGTCAGTTATGGCATCATACAGTGTTTCTGCTGCTCCTTTCTCCTCAGGGGGAGGACTCCTCACACTCTTTCCCTGCTCTAGTGTGGGGTCCCTTCCACAGAAGACAGTCCTCCACAAACTTCACCAATGTGAGTCCTTCCCACAGGCTGCAGTTTTTCATTAACTGCTCCAGTGTGGGTCCCTTTCATGCGGTACAGTCCTTCAGGAACAGACTGCTCCAATGTGGGTCCTCCACGAGGTCACAAGTCCTGCCAGCAAACCTGCTCATGTGTGGGCTCCTCTCTCCACAGGTCTTGACAGGAGCCTGCTCCAGTGTGGGCTTCCCATGGGGTCACAGGCTCCTTTGGGCACCCACCTGCTCTGGCATGGGGTGCTGCATGGGCTGCAGGTGGATATCTGCTCCACTGTTAACCTCTATGGGCTGCAGGGGAACAGTCTGCCTCACTGTGGTCCTCTCCAGAGGCTGCAGGGGGATCTCTGCTCCAGCACCTGGTGCACCTCCTCCCGCTCATTCTTCACTGACCTTGGTGTCTGCAGGGATGTTCCTCTCACGTATTCTCACTTGTGTCCTCTAGCTGCTGCTGAGCAGCAGGTATTTTTTTTTCCCCATCCTTCTTAAATATGTTATCACAGAGGTGCTACCACTGTCACTGGTGGGCTTGGCCTTGGCCAGTGGTGTGTGTCCATCTTGGAGCTAGCTGGCATTGGCTTCACTGGACACAGGGGAAGCCTCTAGTAGCTTCTCAGAGAAGCCACTCCTGCAGCCTCCCACCCTGCCCCACGATGAAAACCTGGCCACACAAATCCAATACAACCTGCCAAGGAGAATGATTCTTGGAGTCTTTTTTTTTCCAAGTAGTGTGATTTCTTCTTTTTCTGTCTAGGCTTGCTTATTACTTAATTAATATAAACTAACCGTAGTGTATTTGATACAACTTCTGTAACATTATTGCATGGAAGCAGTAAACCAGAATTCTATTTTGTGTTTACACTACACACAAAAAATACTTTAAAATAAATGTTACAGCAACATAAATCAGCATGGAGGAGAAATGGTCAAATCCCCCCTCCTCCTCCTATTTGCTCTCCCTATGCCTATGAAGGGACTTAGAAGAAGACATGTAGACAGGTTAATTTTGGATCTCCAAGTTTATGAGGTTCGTCACCCCCAGCTTCACATATGGGGCTGTGGGAGTGTTTCTCCAACAGGAGACTTGGGGCAGGATCATGACTTAGGTACTGAATCACCCTGTAGTGTTGCCTCTCTTACTCAAACTGACAGAGGAATATACTTCATGCTATTCAGTTATTCAGCCATCAAACATTTTTATCACATTCTTCACTCCAGGAACACGATGCTGAGCCACCAGTGCCACTTCATGCAGTTCGTTTCATGCCCACCCTGTCCTACTCTTCCTCTTTCCTATTTTCACCATCCAATTTCTTCCCAAGCACTAATATCTGTGCATCTGTGTGTTATCCAGATTCTCCTAGACCTTATTTTTTTTCCTCTACTGCACATATTTTTCACGTCACTTCCCCTACTGCTATATAAAACAACGCAACTCGTTACGTGATTGTAATAAACTTGTTAATCCAGCTCCCAGAGCTCGTTCTACAATTTCAAATACCTAGACCAACTGCTGTTTGACAGGAAACAAGTTGTTCCCTCAGCTGCAGAACTAATGAAGTTTATCTGCTATGGATTTGTACCCTATGTACCCTCTTTCCTCATCATAGTAATCCAAGTTAATTTCCTTATGTTATCTATAACCTCATATCCCTTAGAGATTAATTTCATTTCCTCCCCTCACTTCTTTATCTCATATTTCCTTATAAGGTAAGCAGCAGTTCATAACTAATCACCATCTAAACACTAACGTGTGCACCAGCAGACCAAAGACAACATGAAACTGAATTCCTGCTATATCTTCTTTCCTTCCAGCCAATGATTTTTAAAAGCTTCTAGTATCTGTGAAAACTTGACTCCTCTGTCAAATTTGGTTGACAGAAGCCATACCTCTTCTGTTAACCTTACTAAAAATCAATTAATTGAACTATTTTTTTTTCTGCTTTTTCTCAACAAAGTATCCAGACCAGAATCTAAAGCGTATAAAATCCAATAGTGCTCTTTCTGTGGGTTAATATTGCTTTGTGGACACTGCTGTATCTACATCTAACAGGAACTGTCTAGGAAAGGTAAATTTTCCTCGATGTAAACAGACATAGGAATTTTGTTAAAAAATAGAGCCAAGTTTGACAAAAACATGTTCATAACATTATAATTTTAGACATTTGATCAAATAAATCCAACAATGTAATGCCCTTGCAGGAAGAAAAAGACTAACAGCAAGGAGTGAGTTTAATTCAGATAATCCTAAAATATGATCTTTTATACGTTAGTAATTCTCATCATTTGCTGCTGTTTGCAAGTATGATCTTTAGATTAAATGATACAATTTCTTGTCGTTACACACTGGCAAAGCACCATTAATTTCAATATGAAACAGTACTGGACTTGCTGGAGTAATCATTCTCTGCAGTATCATAACAACATGATAATGGCCAAAAGAAAGATTAATTACTTGACTTGTAAGACCAAGTCTAACCTCTATCTTCCCCATTATCACAGACATCTTATGAAAGCTAAACCCGAAGCCGTAAGTGCTTCACGAAAAAAACCTCATTGATCAGAGAAGGCCATACCTTGAAATGCTACCATGACCAAGTTTATGACCTAGTCCTCAGAACAGCGTCCTTTTCTTACCCACAGTGACAATCAGGTACCTCTGTAAAATATCTCTCCCATCAGCAAAA
This sequence comes from Coracias cyanogaster, assembly GCA_033124195.1. Lineage (NCBI taxonomy): Eukaryota > Metazoa > Chordata > Aves > Coraciiformes > Coraciidae > Coracias > Coracias cyanogaster. Next base: position 48,906 of record JAVSBS010029385.1, on the reverse strand, counting down.
TCCTCAGTCCCTTTCATGATATGTATCCTGTCTCTCCTAGTCTCCCCTGCTCGTTCCAGCTTCAGCAATCTTAACAGCAGATTCCCGCATGCTGGTGACACTGTAGAGGTCAGTGTTAATGCTACAACCAAGCAGGAGTTGTGCAGTGCTCTCAGACGAGCTCTGAGATCCAGGTTGTTGTCCCCTTCCTCCTGCCATCCACCAAGACCATGGAGAGAAAAAAAAAGCAAGTAACTTAGCTTCAGTACCATGAGCTCTCATTCCAGCCCCTGCAAAAGCTGGTCACAGCAAAGGGAACAGAGCCACACAAACACAGAACACATGAACCCGCCTTGCTCTGCTCTGAAAGGCAGCTTCCGTATGTGAATTATTTTATCTTGCAGCAGATCAGGGTTGTATAACAACCCTGCCGCAACAACATAGAACAAAACAAGCAGTGACTGTGTAGCCTCATTAATAAATTAGCCTTGCTAATAAACCACACGAGAAAGGAATTTCTGGGGGTTCTCTGCACACCATGCAAAGTTGAAATCCCCAGTGAAATGATAACCCCCCGTAAGGGACTAAACCAGAAAAGGGGCTGGGAGATGAGGTCAGTACCAAGGTCAGTGTTCAGGATACCAGTGAGGAAATGCCAGCAGTGAATCAAGGTAAGGAAAAAAAGCCCCAACATTTATTTTAGCCTTTCTAATAGGGGAATTATACCACACTCCTTGTGTGTCAAATAATTTTGTTTCGTGTATTCAGATTAGTACTCTGAACATTTAGGGGAACTTTTATTAAAATTAGTCGAAAGCCTAATTCACTTAAATGGGAACATCATCGAGACTTTAATTTGCTTGGAAGCTGTTACATCTTTATTATTGACAATTTAAGCTCATGGAACCCATTCTCAGTCTCTCTGAAGTTACACTGATTGTTTTTGCTTTCTTACAGCTGCTCACTCCAGAGGCACCAAATAGCAACCCAGCAGATTTCGATAAATGTTTTCTAATTATTATTGTTACCCATAAATGTGTTTCCCATTTCAGTGTATAAATAGCAAACTGATTATTTACAGCACTTGCTCCTGCTGAGCACTAGTTTATCTGTCAGAGAGGTGAGAAATAACTGGGCTATAATTTGTAATAATAAAGCCTACACATCATTTTTCTTTTTCTAGGAAAAAAGACACAGCTTCTGCACTTCTACCATTTTCTGCATGATTCCTGTTTCCCTTGAAGGAAAGGTTCCATTTTCAGTACAAGGAACAAGGTCCTCAAGATAAACGGTATTTTAAAATAGAGTAGGATATTGCACTGGAAGTCACACGCAAAGGATTGTTCTATTTTGCAACACTGAGATACGTATTTTCACAGCATTTCACAATGTGGGATACAGCATTCAGTTTACTGGACCTAAGGTGACAGAAAATAATAGGGGACATTACTTCAGCTAATGTAAATCAGACCAGCTCAGAGGTCAGTGAAATTGCACCTCTAGCCTCTCTTTGTGGATCCTGTCAAGTAATCTGCATTTTTCTTGCCTTGTTCAGGATGATGTGATGAGCAGCTGTGCTTTATGATGGAATATGCAAACTGACACTGGAGATCAGGCACTACAACGGGCAATTTGAAATGAGAGCTCTCTTACTCTCTGTGCTTAATAGATGAGCATAACAAAGCATTTCAGTACACAGCAGAGTTTTTTGTAACTGAGCCACAGATCTGAATCTTATTGCATCAACACGTCAGATTCCAGAGGGATCTATTCTGATAAACATAGCAGCCATGAAGAATGAGTATCCCTCACTACAGGATATATGATTAGTTACTGCAACATGTTACATATCCAATGACTCAATTCTAGACAGTGGACAGATATCATGAAAGGCCTTTACACATTGTTCAGAAGACTCATTAAGTATTCTTGGCTGATAATCTTTCCCTCTCTTTGCTCTTCCTCTCCTTTTCATTTTTTCCCTGCTGAGACATGCTGAGATTTGGTTTAGAATGCATTCTTCCTCCCTGGTCACCCATGCACAGCATGCACAAGTGGGAAGATTATGGCCAAAAAGGAAAGCATCCTGAAATGTTTATGATAACAATTCAACAAGCAAAAGCTGTACAGTTGTGGCAATTTTGTGCATTTTCTCTGTCCCCTCTCCCCATCCATGGTAATAGATAGAAAACCAAAACTTTTCCTGTCTCCTCACAAAAGATACTTAATTTAGATTTTAAAACCAACCGGAGAAAACAGAACAATGTCAATAGCTAGTCAAGGTCAACTCTGCGCTCTGTGCTGGAGCTCAGCTGTAGCCTTCCTTGATGACAGAGGCAATTGGGTGCAGCAACAGGGGTTTATAGGAGCTTGCAGAACAGAGAGTAGAGGACAATGATGCTGCTTGGCCCATATAGTCAATTACTAATATCTTTAAAGTGCTGCAAATTCAGGAAGCTTCATCGTTAATTTTAACTGTACTTACCTGGCCAATATAAGGAGCAGGTCCCCCAAAATTTACCTAGCCTTCTTAAACATAAAATCCTTACTAACGGCTTTAAGAAAAAAAAATCCTGTTTTTCACCCCGACATGCAATGCAAACTAGTGAGGATATATTCTGAATAGTTAATTCCTGCTGCTCTACATTTTGTGTGTGAAGGTAGCATTGCTGAAAGAACAGAAAAAATAGTCTTGCTGTATCAACACAATACATTAACATTCTTTGAAATGTCTGGATTTATAAAAGCGACAGCTACTGGTGAGTAACAGTGATTTCCATGCTCGTGTTGTACTCCCCTCTGCAAGTCTCTGATCACTACAAGCTGGGACGTTGTATCCGAGGAAGTATCGCTGTACCCTTGCCCTGTTCTAACACTGCTCCCTGCTGCCATCTGCGATTGCCCTCTATTGGAGACATTGGCAAGGGCTTGATAAACCTCGCAACTAGCTCATTATGATTGTTACTCTCCTCACTGTATCTGCACATAAAAAGCCTGATGTAGAAAGCTAGAGAAGGACACAACAAAGACTAAAGGTGCAAAATATCCCATCCACTCTGTGCTACACATCCTTAGGTACCTGTTGAATCTGAGCATGGATTCCCATCCTGTTGTAACTGAAAAATTAAGCAGGGACAGAACCTCCTCAAGGAGGACTGTTCCGTCTGATATCCCCATGAAGATAAGCATTAATTTCAGTTGTGTTATTTTATATTTTCAAGAAAATCATATTGTTTTTAACATGAGTTCAAACCTTTAAAGGTGCAATTTGGCCACCAGGCAATCCAGGTTGAGGATCAGAAATGCTATGGAAAGATTTGCATCCAGCAAACTGGGCAAGTCTGCTCTATACATGTAGGCGTAAAGAATTAAATAGGGAGGACAGCCAATATTTTCTGGTCTCCCACACTTTATCCTAAAGACATTCTATAAGACAACTTCAGATGACTGAACTGCCTTTACTAAGATCATTTATTATTGTTTGCATTAGTGTAGTTTCAGTGGAAACCTGGTGCTAGATTCAAGTTCTAACTGCAAAGACCAAATTATTGAGTCCTCGTGGCAGCTCCCAATGAGGAAGGTTTTCCAATTCATGTCTGTGCCAAACAAAGTATATACTTAAATCTCAGACAAGTAAATGTAAATCAAGGTGGATAGACACTTAAAATGAAATCAGCTTGGTATGTGTTTGCTTTTCTCTCCTCACAAAGAGCTTACGGTGACACTGATGGGTTAAAGAGAACAAATGCAGGCATTTTAAATTAAAATTTTGGATCCTGAATGGATGGGGGTAACATAAGAAATAAACGTTTTGAACTAACTTGATAATAAGCCCTTCAGCTCACTCATAAATTAAACCCAATTCAGTATAGATTACATTTCAAAGAATTATACTCCCAGCTCTCACAGACCTTCCATGACTTTTAAATGCCCAGTTGCCTTATGTCATTTTGAAAATATAACTCTACAAGGTTAAAAATGTCTTTGTGAGTTAATAGATTCCTCCAAGATGAGGCACTGGTCCCAGACACTCATTTATCAGTGTCTAGATGGAAACTTCCTTCAGCTTTGCTCTGCTGTCCCAACAAAACAGGTATTTTCCTCCCTCTGCCTGTTGGACAAAAGTGAGATATTTTCAACCAACACTTAGACACTTTTTGCTCCTGTAGTTTTTAATTACAGCTCTGGAAAGTAAATGTATTAACCAACATAAACTGAGGAAAGAAGTTAAATGAGGAAGTGTTACTGGAGAGAGCACTGCCTGCTGCTCTTAGGGAGGCACATTCAAAAGGGTATGCACTTTACCACCTTCCACAGCCAGAAATCATTGGGATACCATTACCAAACATCTTAGCAAAAATACGCCACCTATGAGGGCTTCAGATAAGTCCCATGCACCCATCTTTTACTAACTGAATAAAAATCATCATACTAGAAGTACTGAATCTGATGAAACCTCAGGCCTAAAGAAAAAGACTCCACAGAGAAAGAGTCCTTTAACAACAGTAGCTTTATCTCAGTAGCATTCCTGACAGTACAATTTTTACTAACTGTTATGAAATAAACAGCGTACATATTCCCATAAGCCTATACAAAATAAAACCAGAGTCTTCTTGTAGCTCTCTTCAGAAAAAGGGAAGAGCCTCTACCCAGAGGAAGACTTCAACTCTACCTTTTTGCCAGACAGGTGAGAGATCACTGCCATTGTTTTATTACACATAGAGAACATAAAAGGAGAGGGAATTACCAAAAGCAATTAATTGATCAAAATGAAAACTGATACTTTTTTTTGGTTCTGATTTTAGAAGCTCCCAACACGTATCATTCTCTCCTCCATTAACTTTACCTTTCTTCACAAACACTGTCTACATTAATTCCTTTATCTGTCATTTAGAAGTTGTAGGGGACTTTTTTATTTGTCATTTTTAAGTGGTGATGCCACACTGTCTCTTCTGCAAAATGGAATTTGGACATGGGTGGGCAAATAGAAGAAATGAATATCCCCATGTACGTGCATTTTTGGACACCCAAATGCTGTGAACTGCACCCACACGTCCATCTGTCAGCACCTCCATCGCCAGTGCTGGAACTCTCTGGGTCAAAAATTATAGGAACACTTTGCTTGATATTTCTCCACCCTCAGATCCTCTGCAGGAAAGCTCTTTATGAAGTAGCCACCCTTTTTGCACTTAGGGAAAGCTAAGTCATGCAGCAAGGACGTGATTTGCTGACCATAACGCAGCTGGAAAGCAGCAAAGCCAGGAAGGGTGGCCACCACACCCTCACGACGTGCAGCCCAGCAAAAGACACTGTTTACTGTTCAGGCACAGTCAGAGAAATAAAATATGAGTAGCAGATGGCAAGAGTGGCACACAACAAGCTGTCTGATTGCATAAGCCTGCGAGAAGTTTGATAGAGCTGCTTGAGCAGCCAGGCTGGGCTGGAGGCAAGTGACAGCGTGCCTGCAAACAGTCCTGGTTTTAGTACAGCAGCAGCAGCATAAAACGTTGTCCTTCTTAATCACCCAGTGGAGTCCACCTAAAAGATATTCTCTGAATTAGGGAAGGGAGTTAGCCATGTTTCAAGTGTTAGGTGGAACTCTAAAAAGGTATCGTAAAAGTTAATGTCATAGTAGCTCTTACACAATAGATATTGCTTGTACTAATTTCAGGCCTTCCAGAGAGGACTAATGCTTAACGTTTAACCATGGGAAAATTATATTTTATATCTCATTTACAGCCAAATCATTAGAACGAGAAAAGTAGACTGGAGGTGGGAGGAGATCGACAAATGCCCATGTATCAGACAGCCTAAATTGCCTTTGTTGAATGTGAACAATATTCTTTAGCTGTTTTTGAGAAGGATGCCATAGAAAGGTGACAGAAATGACTGTGGGTAGGAAGGTAGAAGGTTTTGTGGGCTTACTGTTATTTTTACCAAAATTGAATCTTGCAAGTACTACTGTCCTCCCATTCCCTGTGTAAAGTAAATAATTTTTTATACCACATACAGTGCTGTAATCTACGTAAACAGATGTCAGGGCATTTCTGGAAGAGAGTGATTTTATTTATTTCATAAAACTCTCATCAGAACAACATGTGAGCACCAAAGCAACAATATATAAAGGCTCAAGCATCCATTTTAGCTTTATGCAGCCATTTTGGAGCCTGAAGTTTTGTTTTGGCTTTGCTATCCACCATCTAAATATCTCCAAAACACTTCCATATTGCCAGCATCCACCAGTAATCGATTACCTCGGGGCTCTGTCACATATGGGCAAATTTCTGTCCACGGGGAGAAAAGCTGTGTAGCCGTGCTAGCACTACCTACCACAAAGATACTGCAAACATGAAGACCAAGGAAGTCACTGGGACTGTGAGACTTGTCTTGAATTTATAAAATCTATTGTCTAGCCTTGTGGCTTCATGGTTTTCAAAGAGAATGAGAAACTAAACATATAATAAACAAAATATTTGCAGACTTTCTGTCCATTGAATGCGTACATTACAGAAGGTTGGAGGGTACAGAAATCTAATAGTTTAGAAATCTCATGGCTTACTATTGCAGGCTGACTCCAAATTGCTGGGTAGGTAGAGGTGGCCGTGGTGGAGGAACCTTAACTACAGGTGGCAGTTTCCCCTTCTGTTTCCTCCGAAGATTTTCATCATGTCTGCAAAAATCAAGAAATCATTGATTTTCTGTGTACCACAGCTGACGGACTATATATATGAACAGTGACCAGTATTGCCCATGATGCTGATCTCCTGATGATATTGTATATGCTGCAGGTTCTACAGAACTTGCATTTAATTTAAGCATCAGAGAAATTTTAAAGTAGTATTTGTAGTAGAATGGTTAAGCAAGACACAGAAGAGCTCTTCTGCTTCAGTCAGTGGAGCATAGTAATAAATCTGCCCCCAAAATATGAGCACACTATAATTTAACAGCAAAATTCAAACCTATTTGCTACTCAGAACACAACTTCCCTTTCTTTGGCAACCATGCAATTCAATTTATAACCTTCAAGCTGTAAGATATTTTCTGTTATTCCGTATTTACACAAAAAGTGTGTAAAAAATGCACCAGGCATCAATAACAGTCATAATCAAAGCTTCCAGTTACTTTCATTCAGCAGTGACATAAAATCACTTCCTGTCAGTACATCAAAGAATTTCCATGTAAAGCCCTGTGTTGAAAAGACCGTTATTGATACTAATACTGGCACTTCACAATTCCAGCTCTACGCATTTTTTTTTCCTCTTCCTCTCCTGCCCCCTCTCCAATACTTCTCCCTAACACACATCCATATGCGATATAAAAGTAATGAATCTACTAACAATAGATGTATCCACAAAGTTAAAAATCAATCAAGACTTTGCTGACTGAGAATGCTCTGAGCAAAAGGAAGTCATTTAATCTGTTACAATATTCAAGCAAAGAGGTCAGGATTACATTTTGCCCATGAACTTTTTGTGATACTCATAAGCAGTAATGACATATGGATTGTTTTTGCTAACACTGACACAGAAGCTGCAATTATATGAAAAAAATGCTCCACAACTGAGATGGAGATGTTCCAAATCTGTAGAAAACTAAATAGTGTTCTCTTCTCTAAACGTCTGACACACTTCAGCATGTCTTTGATGGCAATGCAGCTTTCAGAATTAAATCCAACCAAGCACAAACAAGTAAATTAGACTTTTAATCACCGAAGAAATAGGATTAGATTCTGCTGGGAATAGAGTGAACAAGATGCACTCTACCTGAGAAAAGGTGAGAGAACGTATTTTAAACTTGCCACATACCGGATGACTTCTTGAGGGATATTTAGCTGGTCATATTTGAGATGCTCTCTCAGGTCACTTAAATAGTTCAAGTAGGTGACTTTTTTCCCAAACTTATGGCTAAGAAAAAAACCCAAAACACAAAAGAAATACACAAATCAGCATGGGAGGAACATTTATGAAGGGTTTAGTTTCTATTACAAAAATGTAAGTGCTGATGCAACTCAAAATTAGACTGTAATTGAAGCAGCAGGAGACATAAGATGTATTTCATTTCATATGATCAAACATATATAATGCATGCCTGAGAGTCTGATTTGAATAAAAATAACTGACTTCCATCTGAATGTTTTGTGATTTGCATAGATATGAAAAACACTGCTTTAAAAGCCATTGAAAAACAGTTTTCACGCAGCATTAGGAAGCTCACTAAAAGAACTGTTAACTTTGGAGAAAATGCTACACAGAAAAGCGAACAACATGTTTGTGTTATTTAGGTATTCCTCCCCACCAAAAGACAATGGGACTGAAGACACAAACCATACAGAAGTAACCAACAGGCAAGATTTTCAAAGCATGGACAGAAGTGTTGGGCCATAAGCTTTATCTATTTTGAAAACGGCTGCATAGCTTTTAGAAGACATCCTGAATAATCAGTTTTTTCTATGAGTTGGACAAAACAGACCTCCAAATTTGAAGCACCAAATATCACTAGTTAGGCCTTCAGTTTCAGCCAGAATATATTACTATACAGTAAAATAATAGGTGTTTTGGATTTTTGAAAAAAGTGTGCTTTGTAGCAGCTTATTTTATAGTAAAATTGGAGAAAAATTCTCTGGCATCAATGAATTTATCCCTGGATTGTCAAATACACATACACATACTCCCTCTAGTGGGAGATGGTACAAATACAACTCACTTCAGCATTTTAGAAGCTTTTAACTGAGCTAAATTTTGCCAACAGGCAAGTGGTTTTGGTACACTGGCAGAAGCAGCCTGTGTGTTTATAACTTCAGGGCTCTTAAAAATGTATTTTAATTCAAAACAGCCTGCGATTTCAACATCTTACCTAAGCTACGGGCTAGCACAGAACTCTGTAACTAATCACTTCTGATAATTTGTAACTAGGTTGTGGGCAATTAGGAATTACCGTTCCTTAAAAATGCCACATCACCACCACCACCCAAATGTGTATTATTTTGATAACAAGTGGGTGGCTTCTGTTAGCTCACGAATAGAAATGTGCTCTTTGTACAGTTTTTTTGCAGTTTGTGGAGAAAATACATTTGACTTAACACATTATCTTTCTGCTCATCTCTTTTGGGACTGGAAGGGAGATCAATCAACTTCTGGAGCTTGAAAAAATTCAAGTATTTACAATTTCTTAAATAATTCCAAATACAAGTATGCTAAAATACTATTTTTGTTCTTTAATAGTTCTGTTCAGTTCTTAGGAAACACATTGTTCATGTAAAAAAAACTTGGTCCCAAATGTACTAACAGACCTCTGAAAAATAAATACATGTTTCTTGATAATGAAATTTATTTTATATCTGCTATTTTTATTGGAGAGACTATCTACAAGTGAGTCTGGGCTATAATTCAGCAAAACTAGGAAACAGAAAGTCCAGGGGATTTTTCTCCTTTTTGTGAACCTTGGTTTAATACTGACACTTAAATAAAAGTGGGATCTGCTAAGATAAGATTATTCTAAACTGAAAGGAAAAAGTCCTGTGAGCAATTTTTAAATTGTACTATTCTAGTAAATTAACAATGTTACCAAGTTTTAGTCTTCAGCAAGAGCGTAATTTAGGCAAATTGTACGCAGGCACTTCCACGCTTCAGTTTTAAAATTATATTCTTACCTTTTCCCTTACTTGACAAACCCAAACTTGAGTTGACCCAAGGCACAAACGCATGTGAGCATTTGGCAATTAAACCTTTTTAAGGAGCAAAGAGGGGGCTTTTTCCTAGCTTGAGCTACCCCATCTTCTGGCTTACGGATCTTTTCAGAGTTTACTCACACATCCAATTATTTTGCCAGACCCAGTGTACAAACAGCTTTGATTCTGTTGGTCACATATTTTAACAGAAGTAGAGTGTTACTAAATTAGACTCAAAACACGTATCCAGGTATACAGTGGTAAAAGTTGAGTACAAGCAGAACAGCCAACTCTGGTGAAAGAAGGGTGTTCAGAAGGTCAACATGATGATGTATCTAGCTGACAAGCCCTGGTTTGAACTTTCTATGCGAGATATAAACGCATAAGCTAATCAGGATCACCCATTTTCACATTCAAACTCAGTAAGGATTTAATAGCCACTGTATTATACTGTTCCAAGAAAAAAAAAATACGTCTTATTTACACAGACATAGTAAGATCCAGAGAAAATGAGTACTTGGGACAGGTACCTGTAAACTTTTCTTTTGTAAGCACTGACTGCCAATTATTACGCTAAACCAAGTAGCACAGCTGTTGTCCAGCTATGGCTCCACTGAGTGTACTAACATACACAGATTGAAAGCCATCCCAAAACTGCTTGCCTGGAGCTACTCCCAGGGAGCCGTCAGCTGCCTCTAAGAAATAAGTTGGTTTCACCTAAGTGTTGTAGTGTCCATCACGAGTTTTTCTGGTCCTACTGTTGTTTTTTTTTTTCTAGAAAGTTCTCTATCATCCTAAAACAAATAAGGAACAAAAAACCAATTCATCCCCTTCTTTAGGCACCCTCAGCTACTGGATGTCCTGCTTCTACCACACTTTTCTCATCATTGCTCTATGTTCTGGATCTCTGGCATTTATTTTACTGCTAGTTCAAATAAATATCTGTAGTTAGTCTTCTTGAGAACAGAATATTCTAGAATGATTTTTAGCTGTAACTACTTTTTTCTTTTCACAGGCTTCTTAGATGTTCTGATCTGTCTAGAAGCTAAACTTCCCTTTTCTAATTAATTAGGTCCCTACCAGTCAGAAATAGAACCAATTGCAAGTTACTGTAGTGGGCATTTTTATTTGGTTCATTATGGCTTCTCAAGAGAAGCTGTTTTCCTCCTCCAGCCCCGAGGACACGAATAAGATAACCTGCAAAATGTTTGAACTACTTTGAAAGTGACAGAAGTTCAAGACCAGAAACTAAGAAAGCCCAACCACCCTAGAACTTAGGAATATCTGCCCATTGTTGCCGGTTCCTTGTAGATTGCATCAACTTTTAGCATGCGATGGAAAAGAATGCATCAGTAAAATACATCCACCTTCACCGTTACACCTTCTATCTCAAATTCTTATGGGCACTTCACGGTTTATCCATTAACTCAGAACACACAAGTAGTATCATTCCTATTCATCTCAGCACTTGAGATCAGATCGAAGGTTAACCATTCATTATTCACTTTGCCATACCACCTAGTAACTCCAGTCGCAGACCCAGTGCTATTGTGCTAAGTGCTGTCAAACAGGACAAAAAAGTCATTCATGGTCCACAGAATAACTATGTTTTAACGTGATATTTAAACATACCAGTAAAACTACTATGAATTGAGACTCCCTTTTCTTAGAAAGAAAAGAATTCTACCCAAGCTTACGCTCCCCTTACTCATTAGTTCAAGACAGTTTAAATGGGTATTGTGCTGTTACCTGACATATTTTACCTCAAGCCTTTTTAAAAGCAACTTATTAGAAAATAAACCATCCTTAAACTGAAAAGGAAAATGCGTTGAATAAACTGTCAAGTACCTTATAAGAGGTTTAAAGATATTCCACAGAATTTTTATGAAGTTGGTTGGATGTACAACATAGAGTGCTTTAAGGTTTTTCTTATACCTAGGAAAAGAAAATGAAACTGTTAGAAGACTGTTGAAATATCATAGATGGTAGAACTGAATAGCTACAACTGAATGGGAGGTATTATTACAGAAACATTATATAGCATTCTTTTCAAATACATTAAAAAGATCTAATTCAGAAGAAACAGAATGTAAAATGAAAAAATATACCCCAATTTTAAAAAATGGTCAGTTTTGATGATACAATAGTAGGCCAGGATGACACTATTACTTTCCTAACCAATGTCTGCTGTTCTCATAGACTTAATATCACAAGGACAGAAGGGAAATTAGGCAACTTGGAAAAAAACAGAGAAGAGAACGGAGAAGTCTATTAAAAAAATCTGTGATACAAAAAATTACTTTCCTTCCTCTCCATTTATTTTCTGCTTACAGTAGTTTCATGTTGCAGATAACGTCTAAATTTTCAGATGTAAAATTTACATCTAATAGTTTATTTTTACCGCTACTTTTGTCTTGTTTTACTAGTAATTACTAAAGGTAAAGCCAACTACAAGCTGTTTTATATTGGATGGTCCCTTTGTATGAAACAAAAAAACCCTTCTCCACTATAGCTTTGCATGATTAGGCTGAAACTGAAATGGAAAGCAGGCTGCACAAAAAGACTCTGCTCTTATTCAATGTTATTGCAAAATGAAATTGAGAAACACATAATGAAATATCCTGCTTTTATATATAAATTGTTGCTTATTACTTTGCCAAGTTTGCTTCCCAGCAGGGAGAGCCCCTCCCAAATGTTCACCGCACATTGTCAGAAAACAATGATCATGGAAAAAAATGATCACGAATTCCTAAGAAAAACCTTTCATATAACAGGTTGTGGTAAGAGAGGGAAGAGGGACCCACTCAGCAATTACAACAGTTTTTCCTTTGTGCTTTTAATTGGACTCATAGATCTTTGAGTGAAAAAAGCTTTGCAAGAACAAAGCCACTATCACACAGAAGCAAACAACTATCCCTGTGCAATTGGCACCACTGTGGATAAGAACCCAAAATCAACAATGGAAACTACCAAGCAAAACACCTGAGTTCCTTTACTGAAGTTTTCATTTTATGTTTGTTTTGTACCTTCAAGCAATAGGCATAAGCCATTGCTTCTGTGGAAGTTTATGTGCTTCACAGTTTGCTAGATTACAATTAAATGCCCAAAAGACTTTATTGAGCCTCTGCTGTACATCTTCAAAGCATGATCTATTCTTTTGAAACTACTTTTGTTGAACTTTTGCTTTCCTGATGCTAGCTGATTACTATTATCCTTTGTACTCTCCTTAGTCTTCCCTTTCCTTTGACCCCAAAACACACACACAAAAGAAGTTTGAAAGGTGCTATTTTTGTTTGGTTTTTTTTTCCCCCTCTGGCTAATACAGCTGAGCACACATGTTGTGCTGTGAATATTACTTTGAGCTTCTCAATGACAGTATGCTAAGAAATGCCAACTGTGAATAAAATGACGGGTGTACAGTTTTGCCCAGCTACCTGGGCTTTTCTGTTCCTCTTTGGTTCTCCTGCTTTCTGGGTCATGATGGGGGACTGGAGAGAACTGATTTTTGGCATAAATGAGTCACATTGTAGGCATGGCAAAAGCAACAAAGATATTGCCCTTGTACTGCCTCTCCCCATACAGCAAAGGTAAATTTGGCTTGAGATAACTCCCAGAAATAAAATAGTATGATGCTTTATTTTCAGGAACTGCCTGTGTATGGCAAAACCCAGTATTGTAGCTCAAATCTCTCATCAAAGACAAAATGAGATCCTTTGCCTTTTTTATCCCTCACATAGTCCCAGAAAGAACAGATACATTGTACTAACCCCAATCAGAAATCTACTATGAAAAATAAGCTTTTTTCATCTGTTGCTGAGTGGAGAGCAGTATCTCATGAAAGCAGTTAGATGACAGCTTCCCACTACTGCTCTGACAGCTGCTGTGCACAACCTCATCTTCTTGCTTAGTGGGTTTTAGAGTTTCAGGAGGTTATTGGGCAAGGTCCGAAAGAGTCTGAGCTCTGGCACCAGTTGTCCAAAAGGTGCTGTGCACATCTGAACTCCAATTTTCAAAACAGGGTTGGATATTTTATGGAGGCTGCTCCCAGCCTAGTCTAGGAACACCCAATAATCTTTTTCATGGCACCTTTTTTTTTTATTTTATTTTCTTCTCGTTCCATCTCCCAAATTGGAAAAATCAGACATGTGTGATCCATCCCGACCCTAAAACACATGCAGCTCAGAAAAGAGCTTTTAATTTTGCTTTCAGTCATGGTGCCCTCTTGAGGCCAACTGACAAACAAGTAACAATTTGCAAACAAGTAAAAGACTGACCGATTTCAACAGGAACTTTCTGCTTTGTTATAAAGTCTGCACTTAGAGAATAAACATCAGAACTTTAGCTTCTACTATTAAAATGCTATTTATCTAGCAGCTTTGGTCTTGACTATACCCTAACCAACTAAAACATGAAGTCATGAGCTGTGGTCGTTGTTACTCCAAAAGTCAGGCATATAAAAGCCCAGTGGTCCCTTTGGGGCTTTACATCTAACAACCAACAAAAACTTCAAGACTTGAAGACTAACCTTTCCTGTTTGGTACACAACCTAGCCTTGGGCTGATCAAAGGTTCAAACTCAACTGTGAGAGAATTGAGAATGGTGTCACAGAAATCTTGTTAAATAGTGCAAAGGCAATGGCTCTTGCTTTTGTTCCCTTTATACCTCCGGGTAACCACAGCAGCACCCAGGTCATTCCTTCGTACTGCAAAGACACTTAAAAAAAGAACCAACAGCACCAATATTGTTACAAGAATTTGCAATGGCAAAATGAATCCAGTTAGCTGCAGTGGACCAGGGAAGATTCACTTCCTTCATGGAACTTAGTTTCAGACATTACACAACCCAAAGGGTAAACCAAATATTTTGGAGACATACTTCCTGTCAAACTCCTTGTAGGCTGTTTGTAACCATTTCAGAGATGGTTTATTCAGACTCTTCAGGCCATAGTGAAAGTAGACAACCGTATAATCATTCTCTACATACTGGTCCAGAGTATACTTTAAGTATCTGAGGAGAAAGATAACATTTTAGTTTTAAGACAGTTTACTGGATGAGACTTTTAAAGCAGTAATTGAGAAAGAAAATGTGCTATTTTTGCACAGGACACTAGTGACTGCAAATTCACATTTGCTTCAGTGTATTTATCTAACAAGTTCATCTTGCTTTAGTGGCAGCATTGCCAATAATTCCACATCACTGCAAACTCACTTTCAAAACGGAAAGAAAGAATTTAGTCACAAAAACTATGCTACATATGAAACACTAAAAGAGGAAGACAATACAGGACTGCATTTTCCAAGAAATTTTTTAAAATATGCATTTTAACGGACAACTGCTTTTATTTTGTTTTCTTCTGGTCTTTGTAAATTCCTTCCTTTTAGTCAAGCAAACAATGTCATTTTGACTTCTCAGAGTAATAAAGAATAAATCTAGGGTTTTACTCTCAATTTAAAACTTTTTGTATTTTTTAAAAAGCCATTAGCCCTAATTACTGCCAATTACAACTTGTTACTGTAAACTGTTTCCTTGAATATATGTGCCTTTCCTTTGTTTGTATTGTGGAGATCACATTCATAGATCATTTCCCTTAAAACTAATTTAAAGAACTACACTACTTATCCCATCTTGAAATAATACTGCATGTTTTATATGCAGATTTCTGTGCGTTCATTCTTTTACGGTATCGTTTAAGGTGCTTTTCTCTTCCCTTTCTCCTACAATTGAGAGCACTGTATGGCCTATTACACAGCTCAATGATTCAAATAAAGCAATGATGGAGGATTACAATCTGGCCTCATGTCTTGCTGTGTCAGATTTCAACTTTCTCAAGTCATTCTCAATGCTATCTTACGATTCTGTGACAGAGCGCCAGCTATTGCTTTTAATTGTATATAAGTGATTTTCATTCAATAAAACAGTTCCGTGTGCCATTTATTAGACTGTGCCTATCTGCAAGTATCAAGGCCACTTTGACTATCCACCTTTGCATGGAAATGCAAACAGTCTGGGATAAAGACTGCCACTGCAATTAATATAATGTTGTTTTGATCCCTGGCAAGTATTAATGGCATTTTAATGGAAGAAGTAGTAGTGCAAGTCATTCAAGACTTTTTAAAAAGAGTTTGAAATTAAAATATATCTAAACAGATACTCTTACACACAGAGTGCCTCATGTTTTACTTTACAGCATGTACATTCCTTGGCACATTGCACCCAGAAAGCTTGTACTTCTGAAAATAATTGAGAAAATTTTGAGGGTGAAGAGCTGGGGCCCAAGATATTGGCCCCAAGTTGGAGCTGACCTATGAATGAGTCACAATCTAGCAGAATGTTTTGGTTTTCCTATTGGCTTCATGTTCCAGAGGCAGAACCTGGCCCACCT
>JAVSBS010029385.1:10973-32778 GCA_033124195.1 Coracias cyanogaster | reverse complement strand
CAACCTACTGTTGAAAAGACCTATAAAATGTGTGCCTGAGGGCTCCCTATACAAAAAAAAAATCTGTTATTCAGGGTTAAAATGAATAAATTTCATAGTAGTCCCTACTTTATTATGAAATGAATGAAAATGGTGGGGGAAGGGGAAAGGACACAAAATTTTCAGGCAGCAGAAGTCACCTGCTTTCAATGAAGAACTTAACCTAGAAACATCAAAGAGAAATACATGGTGAAATCCTCTTCTGTTCATACCAGAGCATTTTGCAGTTGTTAAGGAATCAATCATCCAGCTCTTACTAGTGCTGTTATTATCCTCATTTCATAGAAGGCAGCAGCTGGAATTGAGAGCTTAAATGGTGATTGAGAAACAGAATTTGACATTTTTATGAAAGCTTCACTAAAATAAATTCTTCCCAATGGAAAATGCAGCGTTTTTTAAACTGTGTTAATGTAGAAGAGCTATTATATGCTATAAAATAGTGCTCCAGTGTTGATCTGGCCTAAGTGATCATCATTAGGGGTATACTAAAACAGCACTGAATTATATGATTATTTATGTGTCAAACCTGTATACATGGTAAAGAGAACAAAATTACATCTTTATATGTTTGCAGTTAACATAAGCAGATTGATCTGCCTTTGGCTTGTTGTGGTGGTCATTGTTTGCTTCTAACACACAAGTCTCTGAAGTTGGGTATTTGAAGTGCTGGAGCCTGAGCTGTGGGCCCTGAGCTGGGGTTGACCTGTGAATGAGTCACAACCTAGCAGAATGTTTTGTTTTTCCTATTGGCTTCATGCTGCAGAGGCAGAACCTGGCCCACCTGAGGCTCAGTGGCTCTGCCCTCACCCAGGTGGTCATGGTTGGGGTGGTGGGTGAGGCCAGGATTATATTAACCAGAAGCCAATTATTTAGAAGAGCTTCCTGTTGGGTGTGGTTTCTGTTGGGGCTGGTTGCATCTTGCTGCACTTTCATGGTGGTGTCCTTCCATGTGAAGGGCCACTGAGGGAGCCATCTCTGTCTGTTGTGTCCAGCAGGCGATGCTGGCACCATAGCAGGCAGCAGAAGACCTGAGCCCGCAGAAACCTATGGCAGGACTGTCTGAAAGAAGACTTCTGAGGGGATGTTGCCGAGTTCAGAGTTGGTCTGTGTGATTGGGCAACTGATGGCAGCATAAACTGATGATGGCTGAATCAGCACAATAGTGCTGGCCTAAAACAACCAGTATTTTTGTACAGTCAACTAGCTGTTCCAAGTCTGTAACAGAATTTCAGGGACATTACAAAAACTTTACCAAATCAATTCTTGGTGATTTCATCACCAAATACCTACCAACCTGAGCCTATTCTGCAGCTTTTCCTCAGAATTCCACATATGAGTCTAACTACTCTAAAGCAGATCCTTGATAGCTACATTGCTAGCTTTGCATTCAGACACCTGCCTTCAGTTCTCTCTTAGCACAGCTTTTCAAAGTAAATTTGATGTGGGCTCAGATACAGGAAAACATCTAAGTGTTCAAGTCCAGAAGAGTCTAAGGGCTGGAAACCCTAGTTTCATCAAGGCATCTCCTCACAGAACTGAGGAAGAGTTCTTAGATCTGGTAGCAACATGGTTTGTCACACTCCTTTCTTTGGCATTTCCTATTAATCACTGCAGGTATCTCCTCTAGGTGAGGAGATGACTGGTGTGGCTTTTCCTTCTAGGTGCTAACACTCCCTCTATGCTACATAGGAAACTTTGGCTTAAGGCTGTGGAAATACCTGTGCTGTGAAGTGCATAAAAACGAAGCAACATGGTCTCAAACACATTTCTTAAGTCACTTTGTCTTTTAATTCCTCTCAGTTTCTGAAAAGTTGAGATAACAGGACTTCTGTCCTTTCCAATGGTGGTGGGTACTGACAGTTGAAAGGTGCTCAAACATTTTGGCAATGGAGGCTGTACAAGAACTCCAAACAAGTTTACAATGTTCAATAGGGACAGGACTCTCACAGCAGAATAGATCTCCTTGTAGCCATAAACTACAAGGCAGAAACATATCCTGTTGCCTTGCTGCAGCAAGTTTATGAGGAAGAATTTTGTGATTTTACATATCCATAACCTCTTTTAACACAAAACCCTGAACATTACAAAGTGAGATATATATATATATATATATATATGTGTGTGTGTGTGTGTGTGTTAAGCATAACATACTATACGTTATGGAGATCTTTTTGTGAAAAGAGGAATACCACTAAGATGTAAATAACTAAACAATGTTCTTCTGAGTAATTTAGGAGATGAAGTATAGCAAATGAAGGCAAACATGAGAACGTATGGACAGAGCACTAAAATACTAGAATTTCTCTTTCATTGGTACTCATCATAAATTCAGATTTTTAAAATAAGATCATGATTTGTTAATAAAATCAAGATGACAAGTTCATTTCAGTGCACAGTAAATTGCTTCTTCTAGCTACGGTTCCACGTGAAGTAACTGGCAGTTTCATCCACATCTCATTCACTTAATACTAATTAGTAGTGTCTTGCATCCTTTTCTCATCCTACTCCTTGCCTCCTGCTTCTCCTCCCTGAAAGCTCATTCACCTGGAAACAAGCTAATAGAAGTTCACATATAAACTGTAATCTACACAGAAGATCGAAAAAAAACTTACTCCAGCAATCTTGTGTGATTGAGCTGATGGGAGGGAGGCATACGGCAGCAACTGAAGGTAATCACCTTCCTTCCAGAATGATCATCACCTAGTGAACAAAATAGTAAAGACAATGCTCATTTACTTATGCAATGGGATATCAGTGATCTGAAGGAATGGCTTCTATCTTCTGATATTTGGGGCAACCTCTATCTCCCACCATTACTCAAAACATACTGCAAAACTTCACTGTCAAATCACATAGCCTATAGAAAGCAGTTTGGCCACAGCTGCAGTGAAATGAAAGCAGCTGCTTGGCAAATGAGGAAGCTATGCTGAGAAAGTCATATTCAAAGGTGGCTGGTGGTGCTCAGCTCCTGACAAGGAACACTTAAGTCCTGCAGCATTCGGTTGTGGAGAAAAACAGGCCTGCTTTCCCTAGTACTCTTGGAAGTGATCTGTTTTCAAGCTCTTCACACTTTACTTCTGAAATTTATCAGAATACTGCTTTGCCTACAAGCACTTTGGCCATCTGCTTTGCCACAAATCTAATATTTTTTTAACTTAGTCTTTCTTAGATACTCTTTTTCCAGAAGCACTGCTACATTCAGATCACATTTAAAACACAACAAGCAAGGCACACAAGTGTGCTTTTCCTAACCTGAAGATCCTTAAGTGCCAATCCCTTAGTTCCTCTGATGAAGCATATATTGCTGCCCTCAAGTTCATTTACTCTTTGACTCATGACGGCTTCAGCCACACTGTCTGTATAGACAAGGTTGGTGTTAGTGCCATGCCCACTCCACACCCAAGTTCCACTATCTGGAACATCAGGCACAGAGGTTAAGTCCTGTTCTTACTGAAGGTAACTTGGCACTGAAGACTGTGAGGTGTTAAGATTTTAACATATATCTACATGAAAGATACCATTCCTTTTAAAGCAATACGGAAACATCCCAGAAAATGTTTAGACTGAATTCATATTTGAGACATTCTTGGTCTAATTTCAATGTTCAAACTAAATGATATTTAATACTTGCTTCTATTGCCACTAAAATATGAAAGTTTGGCTTTGATATCAGTAGGAGTACAATAAAGTTAAGAACTGGGGGTTTTTTTTTAGATATTTAGACATTCTTTATAATTCTACTGTTCCCCTTTCACCCCTTATTTATTACATCTAATTACTTAAGCAAAAAAAAGCAAAATGAGAAGTTAAATCTGTAACAGAGTCACTTAATTAATAAATAAAATCATATGAACATTTCTATGAAAACTGGGTAGAACAGCCTCAGACTATTTCTTAAGCTGTTCTAATTTGTATTACTGGCTCGAATTACTTGATCTGAACAAACAGAACACTTCCCAGCTTTGCAAACACACATTTTCCATGAAACCCCAACACTGACAGTAACATGCTTTCCTTCAACTCAGGAAAAGGTGGCTGTCCTCACCCACCACATTCCATGCTAAGAAAAAAAACCTCTGTATTTATTTTGTCCAGTTCCTACCTGTGCTCAACAGTACTTCCAGAGGTCATGATGGGACAGCATCTATTTAAACTCATTCCATTTTAGTTGCAGAAGTAGAAAAGGGAGGGAAGAGGTGAGATTAATGCTCTTCACTTATGAATGTGGGCAAGAAGACATCTACATTATCTATTCCGAGCCTGTGTTGTCACCAGGAACTGTACCACAGAATTCTTCCATTGAGTTATTGAGCTCTATCTCACAAACAGTTAGGTTTTTCTGTTTCTTGCTCCTCCTGCTCACTGCTTGGACAACCAGCAATTTGCTTTCTCAATTCCAGTCTAAAAGTCATAGCAAGTTTGCTCCAATTTGTGTGACAATGACATTACTCAGCTGGAGCACAACTTCTTCAGTACTATTTACCATCCCAAGGTACTTTCTAGACAATAATCATAACCCCTCCCAGCCTGTATTTACTGCTTGTAAGCAAGTTAGATCTTACACCTCTTCCCCAACCTAGCTATTCTCTCCCCTGCTCCAATCTGCATGCAGCTTTCCTAAACATGAGTGACAAGAGTTAGGTAATAAACTGCATGTGAACATCACATACAGGACTTCAAAATATTTCCTAATAATAACAACGTCGTCTTTACTGAAAACCAAGATGAAGTATTAATTTAGTTTGACAGCTGTAGCTGGATTAACTCTGATGGCAATCCCACTCTTATTCCACAGAAGATTGCTTGTGTCTCTTTTTATGTATACAGCCAAAGAACCTTTTGCTATTTGCTTTAACATCCTTTAAAGATCTAACTCAGCTTGACTTTTGGCAATTACCACTTTAGTCCTGTAGTTTTGACTTTCTCTGAGCTTGCTCTGCTGGGTGGCTCTTCCTGCTCCTTTTTGGCTGACTGCTTATTTTTATTATATTTCTCAAAGGTGCTTTTTCATCTCACAAGGCCTCTTCCCATATTGAAAATAAATTCTGACTCTTGTGTTAAATAAGGTGCTTAAGCACCAACAAAGGAAGAATGTGCACAACACCACAATTATATGTTCTCAGGTATGTCTGCATATTGTTCTTTAACAGATCATAATTTTATTGCCTGAAGTTATTTTTGAGTGTCTTATTTGATATTCTCAGAGTATTTATAAAGGCATTATAATGTGACATACATTCATATGAATGATGTACTAACATTAAATTAAAACATTAATAAAAGATTGTTCTCTAAATTATGACTTGTTTGTGAAAAATTTGCTGTTACAATGCACTGTAGAATATTTTGTTAGAGACAACCCTTTTTATGAGCAAAATAAATCTAAGAAAGGCTTCCAGTTAAATTACTAAATCAGTCACTAATTGTTACTGTCGGTCACATCTGACCGCTTGAATTAAAAGGCAGAAAAAAAATCACCAGCTTTATAAACGACTGCAGATATACTTAGAATATAAATACAACTACCTGGTTTCACTAATGGGAAAACTGTGGTAGAGAAACTCTCAAAATTACCAGCAGACCACCTTGTTCTGCCACCTTGCACTGCCAACACAGGCAACAACAGCAAACCAGAAAAGGTGACTGAGAACCGCAACTCCATTAAAAACTAAATAAGGCACTACCAGCTTCTCATTAGTGATGACAGCTAATTAAAGGAAAGAAGCTGGTCTTTCTTCATAGGTGCCAATAATGTTTCAAACAACATCAAATTTTAACATGTCACGTGAAGTGCTATCAAAGCAAAAGCAGGCTTTCCTTGCCCTCCGCTGGAAGGGCTGTGACTGAGCACCCTGTGAAATGCCCATCATTATTTGCTACAGCATTTGCTTCCCAGTCCAATGTAGTCTGAATCCCGTGACCTCGAGGATATGACTTTTACCCAAACATGTGGAAGTGCAGTCTGAAGGGTAAAGTGGGGAGTGGCAGTTATCCGCACATTTGGACTGTCACTGGATGCACGCCGCTTTTAAATCAGCGTATTTTTTATCACACAAAACCCATATTTCCCTCCTACTTGGACTTAAAATAGAAATGAAAGAGATCTCATTTTCTACAGGGGACAAAGCAAAAAAGTGCAATACCAACTTTGCTCCTTCATGTTTCACTTTCAGGTCAGAAACCTAGTTCTGTAATAACCTACTTTATTTCATAGGCTAACATCACCCAACACTTTCAGATGCAACTGGTAACCTGTTCTACCCTCTCTTGAAAATGTGTGCCTCCCCTTATCTTTATGCACTGATTTTTAGCTCCAGATATTTAGGAGACATTCCCAAAGACTGAGTGCCTTAAATGGTTGGGCAGTGACACTCCTCTAGTCACCTACCTATGCCTTTTTTAAAAGTCACTGGCTCAGACTCTGCCCTCACGCAGAAAATGGTCTGATGGATTTCTGTGGCCCACGGGTAGGAGGCTCTTGCCTTTGGATCAGGCACTTGCTATTGTGCAGATGTGTTCCCAGGCAGCCTGGGGATTACCAGCTGTGCTGGCCACCGGGCCACTGCTGGGAGCACAGCACAGCGATGCCTGCCTCCTCTGCGCCCGGTGAGCAAAGAAGGGTGTGGAGAGTGCCCTGTCCAGCATGAAATTTATGCACATTAAAATACAAGCTATCTTCTCGGGGTTTACTTGTCTGGATTTCACTGAAACGGACATGAATCATACACCACTTTTGATATCAAACTCTGCAGTAGGAAAAAAAAGTTACAGTAAGACACAGGGAAGGGCAAGTGGGAAAGGGTCAAAATCCAGAGGACTTGCCACACCAGTGAAAACACTTGCTCACATATTTGTTTCTTTCATAGAATTTAAGCCAGAGAAAATAAGCCTAAATCTCAATTACACTATCATTTAATAAAATTATGAGACAAACTGTGCTTTCAAGCCTCCTTCTACTCTCTACAAACTCAGGGAAATATGAGGTCACAAAAAAACCATTATGAAACTTCTGTGTTTTGCCTAGGCTGGGTAATGGACAGTAAATACACTCACAACTAATCCACTATGGGTCTCTGCCCATCCATAATGGCAAACTTCTTAGTAAAGAAAGGCACAGCCAAGGTAACACAGCTGAGACTAAACAATAACAGAAGAAGCTTATACCTTTAGCTGTAGAAATGTGAGTCCTGTTTCTCCTTGCATCGATTACTTCATCTGATCATATGAAAATATATTACAACAGATATTAGCCATCTTAAAAAGTATTAAAATATCCATGGTAATGTTTATCCTTTGGGACAGAGACCAGACCCACCAAGGAAATATGGAGAATGACACCAGCTCTAAATTCCAAGAGTCAACTTGTTTTGATATCAAGAAGTTCCCTTTTTGCATTAATTCCTCTGGATTCTACTTATGTCCACCTGTTTATTTAGAAACCAACTTTCTATAAGATGACTGCACTTGTACTGCACCCGGCTAATGCTGGAAAGTGCTAAAATTGCAATTAAAATCAAGTATATGCTCAGGTGTCTTTCTAAACTCACTTTCTGTAAGTGAATATTCAGGAGATCTACATCAGGAATCTTGTTCATTTCCCCTCAGAACCCAAGGATTCCCCATCAAAGAGTCCTTCAGGAGCATTTTTTTTTTTTAAATTTAGTCTAAGAAAAATACTTTGCCATGGCACATTTTTTTCAGATCAGCCAAAAGCAAAGTGACAGCTTGTTTTTTGTTGTAATTAATTATTTCCATTTAAACTGTGCTCCTCTTAAAGTAGGAAAAATAAGTTGAAATAAGGGTGAATTAAAGCCATTCCTAAAGCTAATCTCTCTAATGTTAGTACAGTTCTATCTGGCTGACTCTCTGGGCTAGAACAATGCTCTGGTTTTAAAAGGGGCACAGAAAAATCAAAACTGCTTTCAGTGATGCAAAAACAAAGTATTTTGATAACTCACAGAAAGCACAGTAGAAAATTTAAGGAAAGCAAAGAAACAGTAGAATAGTCAAACAGAAAAGGAATATAATTTGCATTTACTTGGTAGAGGCTTTTCTTTTTAATAAGGTAAATTTGGATGTAGAATAATTTGTAGTTTAATGCCAGGATACCTGAATGTAAAACTGAGTTCACATTTGCATTTGAATTTGGCACTCTGAGCCATCATTTATTTTAGCAAGCCTGTTGCTCTGCTAAAGGATGTTTTAAAGCAGATCCATTATACTCAATCAGATTTAACAAAGAAAGCACATCCATATATTTTGATACAATTAACTCAGTTCTGTCTTTAAAAAAGACACTATAACTTACAGTTTGATGTTCAAAGTGAGGAATGCAGTAAATAAGGATTTATTTCCTTTCATATTCTGAGAAGAAAACCGTTGGAGAAAGAAACGGTCCTGCTAAATAAGCACATATTCTAAAAAAGCTACTGCAAAAAGTTGTCAGCAATCATATTATAGAAGCAAACTATAGAAAATCTGGCAGCTTGATGCATCAAATATGCTTATATGCCCCATCCTTTTTGCCACAAAGAAAAAGAATCCTGAATTTCTTTTTAGGGAACAGATTGAAATTTCTCCTTCAAAATAGAATTAAAAAGAACCAGCACTGCAGCACTGTTCCATTTACATACGCTTAGTCAGCTGCACATTGGTATTTGCGACACAGATGTCTAATTAATAAACGATTATTAAAGCTTATGACTTTTTAAAATGTCCTCTATTCTTATTTAATTAATTGTATTTTCACACTGCATGAATACAACTCAAAAAATCTCCTTTGCATATAGTCAAAGCTATTGTTATGGAAAGCAGGATTCAGTCATTTTAATTTATAAGAAGCAAGAAGGAATGTCAGATTTTTTTTTAAAACTGTTGGAAACTAGATCACTATAAGAGTTGGATAAATTACTGCAAATATTTTCACCTAAATTCTTGCTTTTTCTTCAACCGTTTAAAAGAGTACATCTCATTGTCTTTCAATCACATAATTAAAACTGAAAGAATAGCTTTCAGAATTGCTTTAAAAATCCAAACACAGAAATTATACTTTGTCTTACTCAAAGATATTAAAATCATTACAAACTAGGTACAAATAATTTAAAAATTATTTGTTTCAAATAGGACTGGCATCTTCCAAGATGGGAAAAGAGAACTGAAGAGCTCATCCTTTCCTCACCTGAATCAAAACCCAGAAAACACTCAAATCAGACTCCACGTCA
Source organism: Coracias cyanogaster (assembly GCA_033124195.1). Classification (NCBI taxonomy): domain Eukaryota; kingdom Metazoa; phylum Chordata; class Aves; order Coraciiformes; family Coraciidae; genus Coracias; species Coracias cyanogaster. Next base: position 23,518 of record JAVSBS010029385.1, on the reverse strand, counting down.
CTTAACGCTGGGGATAGGGAGGTCTCATTTTGTGGAGCATGTCTTCGGATCATATTTCACCTTCCCTGTGTTCTGCATCCATATGCACACCTCTGCATTCTCCTCTCACATCCCACCAGCAGGGTTGCGTTAGAGGGCGCAGACTGCCATCTGAAGCACAGCTGCTGGCTTCCGTTTCGCATTTAATTGTCCAGCAATCTTGCAAAACCCCATCATATATTTCTGACTGAAATGGCAGCTAAAGTCACCCTTTTCTAAGCTTAAGCAGCAGCTAGGGGACTTTTTTTCCTACAGAAGACTGAAGTATTAAGGACAAAACCAATCTAACATTTCAGCTAAGATTTATCTTGTGAATACCTCCATTTGCTCCAGTGAATTTAAACCAGGAGCATATCTAACATCTGGACTTTATTCAAGCAAACACCGATATGGAGCAAGTTCCAAGACAACACTATGGAAGCTACAGGTAGGTCTCTTTAAAAAACACTGTGGCTTTCGTTCCACTATACTGAAGCACATTCCCATTTGCTAACACAGGAATAAGGCACATGCATAAGATGAAGCAGGGTGGGAGTGCTCAGGAAAGGGTAGGCTGGTTATCATTCTGTCCACACCACACATTTTCTGTTTCACCAGTAGTAAAAGCATGAATTTTTAAAAGGAGCTGTTCCAGTATATTTCATCCTTTCATTCAAAAATTTTCCCCTTTTTTGAGTTCCCCCACCATTTTAACTCTTCCAAGTCAAATGACAGAGTCCTTCTGAGATATTGTTTGCCCTGGCAGCATGTAAACTTTTTTTTTTTTTTTTTAATGAATAAAGAATGTCTTATCAGTCAGTTGAGGAGAACTTACTCAGATTGCCAACTTGTCCCCTTTTCCCCTAGTCTGGAAGGATGGAGAAGAGGAGCTTTGTCTAAGCACAGACTCAGGGGTTTCAGCTCATTACCTGGCAGCTCTGCCCATAGCTGAAAAAATTAGAATGGTTCCTCCAAGGAAAATAAACATACAAGGAGCCTTTAGAATTCAAACCCACTAAAACAGACAAATACCAAGTGCTTATGACTTCCAGGGCAGCTTTGAGTGAATGAAGAATGTGGAACAATGACAAACATTTACTAAGCAGTTGTTCATGACTAAAGTAGTAGTAGTAAATACACAGCTCATCACAATTTGATGTTGAGTATATTAGCAGGAGAAAAAAATGTCTTGAAGATCTCTTTTGAAAGTATTATCATGTAGCAGTGCCTCATACAGCAGATGGAAGAGGTTCTTTGGTGGACAGTTATAGTGACTCTGGTGTATCCAGTGTGTCTGTTAACACATCTATTTCACACTTTGTCAGTTTGATTTCAATGGTTTCATTAATAGCTTTTATGTCTTGTTTTTTCTCCCATCCCAAAACTGGTGCTTGAGTGAGAAATATTCTATGAGTTAAGAGGTAGTTAACTTTTGAATCACAAGAATGCCAATCTGTTATTCCCTTGCTTATGGATTTGAGTCATGTTGGGGGATTTGTTTCAAAGAAGGTAAAAAGGTAATTATCATCCTGTGTACAACTAGCTTCAAAAAGAAAAGCCACTATGGGTAAAATTCTCCTCCCTCTATAAGTCAGAAGTCAAATGAACACAGATTTCACTGCCCTAGTCAATTGTACCTCCCTAGAAGACTGTTTTTGCTGAAGCTGATATTCACCTGGATGACATCCTGTTTATGTCTCAAATTCAGGAAGGTACCTATGTACAACCTGAGCTCATCATTTTCCTGAAAAATCATAACCTAGGCTTACTAAAGTATGAGGTACAAAAAGTGTGCACAATATAACACAATCATAAACTTCATTAGGATGAGCAGTGTTAAATACCACTATTTGTTTCTTACTGTATAGATTTCTTTAGTTCAGGATTGTGATTATTAATATTATTTTTAACAAGCACACTGATGTCAAAAATAAGCCAAAAGGAAAAAAAAATATGCAATGCATATTCTAAGGAGGTGCTTTTAGATCACAAATATGCCTGCATATGTCTTATATATTGCCAGAATGTTTTAAAAATAAATAACTGTAAACATTAAATGATCCAATATTCAAATATGCTATGTACCCATAGCTTCTCTCCATGTCACAACAGAAAGTCAGGTGATAAATGCAGTTAACATTTATGTCAAGAGGTTCCTTTCTGCATTTTGTTAGTTTTTATACAGTAACCTGTATCTCTTCAGTTGCACACCCTTTCCAGAGCAGAGTAGAAAAATGGGATTATGTGTGGCTACACAACACTTGAGGTTATTCAGAAAACAAACCAGTTTATCACAAATAAAGTCCAGACCTGTAACAGCCACAGTTAGGCCTTAGATTATAATATATTGCTATAGTTATACTTTAAAGCAAGATTAAGCTCAAATATTTGGCTCATAATTCACCTGTAGAAAAGCACCGAACTCCCGTATCACTGTTCAGATGCTTTCAGGATGAAGGCTGGAAGCATCAGCATGATTGCTATGCATTACCTTGAGGAGTACAGTAAGAAAAATGTGGTAAAGGATGTAGAAGGGTAAAGCCCTAGTATTTTCCAAACATACCTGCTAACTGGATGATGCCATGTCTTGCAACATCATAGTAGGGGTGATTGATATTTAGCTCAGGATCCTCAAGCGCTGGAGGCATAAATGTTTCTTCCTGTTCTAACTGTGTATCTTCTGCTTCATCTTTCTGCAGTTCTAAAGGAGAAAGCAAGAATGCTTAAGTGCTAATGAACAGAGAAAAACTTCTGTCTCCAATACATTATTCAGGGTTGAATTTTAGCTGAGTTTGACAAAAACAGAGGCCTTTATCACTATTTGTTGCAGCTTCAAATCTTTACCCTTTCTCATGTGTGGGAAAAGCAAGCCTTTAATACCTCAAAGCTACCTTCATGTCCTCCTTAAGATTAATATCTACTGTGATGCTCACAAAAATCTTGACAATGACTAGACAGCTGGCATGCTGTGACCTTGCTATTCATGACTGCTGGTGTTGTCTCACCATTTTCTACACTCCCGCAATCTGCTTGTTGTGTCCATCTACAGCTTCTTGCCTTTTATTTCAAGGTTGTCCAAATGGAGAGGTCAAAGTTTCTGTAAACTAACATGTGCATTGACAGCTACTCCACATTAACACTCTGTGTGAACACTCTCTGACAGCAGACTCATTACTTTGCATAAAGGTAGCAAAATGCAAACAAATTTCCATCCCATGTCCCCCCAAAATCCACCGTTTCCTTGAAATCCTTTAACTTTCTGAACTTCCAATAGGCAAGGCAGCGAAATGTCCATCCAGCATATACTCTAGCTAAAGGCCAAGCACTCAAAAGCTCGGTAAAATCAATGGGCATCCCTCCCCCAGCTTCAGTAGATTCTGGACTAGATCCTAGAATTAAAACTACTCTGCACTGAAATGAACAACACAAGGTCAGTCAATCCTTGTTTCAGCCATTTTTGGTTTTGGTTGTTTGGGTTTTTTTCCCTAAATTTTTTCCAAGTGGCTGGAAGGTTCAAAAAGAGTTGATCATAGGTACATATCCAAATGAACACAGATTCTGCGATAATTACTGTCACTAATACTTCTACATTATTCAAATGGATATTTTCTAGAAACTGATGGAGGTAACACTAAATTGACACACTAACATGCATGTGTCTTCGTGGCTTAAAAGAAGAAAAGGCACATCTAAAGAGAAAAATTCATGTTTTGGTAAGGTTCAGTACCCCCTGTACATCCTCCAGTTCTTTTTATCATGCAAGTTTTGATAAGGTAGAATTAATAATTTTACCTACAACATTATTAGTGCCACTTCAGAAAGTATTTTAAGAACATTTTGCCTTCACATGATCTGCATATTTCATATGCCTTGACCATCACTCAAGACACATTTAGAGCATAGTGAATATATTAAGTATTGATTTCAGCCAGATTTATGTGTCAGTAGCTAATAAGCGTTAGAGAAAAACTCTTACTAAATATTTCTGAACGCTTTCCACTCACAGTTTCTTAGTGTCTTTCTATCCTATAAACAGCCACATGAAAGCTTTATTGTCTCATTTTTATTTTTAACGTGATTTGTGCCAAAAATGCATTTTACAGGAATGAAAAGTGCCACTAGTAGCTTGACTTCTTAAAGACAAAGAGAAGTCAGGAACATGTCTACTACTTATACATGTATTTCTTTATGTCTGAATTAATGCTGAAGCCTCCTTAGAAAATAAATCGGCAGTGCTATAGGAAAAAAAAATCTGCCTTTAGAAATACACCGTTAGATTCCTTTTCATACAGAAAAAAAAGTTTAAATTCTTATTATTATCTACAAAATGTGTACATTTCTACACTTTAAAAGTTTATCATGTGTAAAAATGTACATTAACCTTAACTGGAAAAGCTTTCTTTCACTTTAAGGGAAGAATAGTACAACATAATAGAGTCTATGAATTCCACAATTTTTTCCTTTTTAAAATATGTAAGTCATGTTAAAACTCAAAACCAGGAAAACACTATTTTGTTTTATTAGGGGTGATTTTTTTCATGTCTGAGCACTGTAATACATTAAATTAACAAAATCCACAGAAGTAACAAAAAAATCCACTGAACAAAAATGGAACAAAGTAACAGAAAAATAACAAAAATCCACTGAAACTTTACACGCTTTATTAAAAGTGAAATGTATGTTCAAGTTAAACACAACAGAAACAACCAATCTGTTAACTACAGCCTTTAGTACAGAAAGGCAGAGGCTTACTCCTGTAAAAAATTATTTTGTACTATGCATAAAAATAGACAGGTTTCCAAAAAGCAGGGGCATGTACTTGTAAGCTAGGTGGCTTTGTGATGTGCCAAAGAACTAGAGAAGCAAAGTAAACATGCACGCTCGTTTGGACTGCAGTTATTCACAGGGACTCAAGGAGTACGACAGAAAATGTATCTGCTGAAGAACTAGTTAACCCTAACCTAATAAGATAATTCTTTGTATATTCTTTTTCTTTTTCCTTTTTTTGTTTGTTGGTTTGGGGTTTTCTTTGTTTGTTTTGATTGGGGTTTGTTTGTTTCATTTGTGAACAAGAGGACTGGAGCTCAAGAGATCATAATAAACACACAAAAAAAGAAGATTCATTGTTCCAAATTGAGGGAGACCTCAGCTCCATTTTTCTCCTGCAAATGATAGAGGATCTTGCCTTCCTTCATGAGGTACAGCAGAGGACCATCTGTTACTGCTGCTTAACCCAGTCTGGGAGACAACGTGAGCGGCCTGATCCAGAGCTTGCCAGGGCTGAGGAGAAAATTGTTTCAATAGATTTTGAATCAGGCCCTAGGAGTAAAAAGGCCAGCCAGCTGCTCCTGAAAGTCACGGCATGGGGAAATCAGAGCTAAGGGAAAGGACAGGGAAAAAGAGGCTGATGAGACAGAGGGAAGATCTGGAAGACTCTTGCTCTGGGGCTCAGCCTGGCATCCTCCATCTTTCAAAATGATGAGGCCCCTAATGCCATGGTCATATTGCTCAGCTCGACTAACATCTTTGGAGATAACATGCAATATAACAATCTCTATGCTCATTCAATACTTGTCTGTTTGGAGTAATGACTCCCATTTGTGCCACAATATGTGATGATGGTGATATTCCAATAGCCTAGAATTGCACTAGCAACATCCACCAATAATTCATAAAAGCTGCATGTATTAAACTAACCTTCAACCCTAATGGCTTTAATAGGGTACATATCAGTACAGGGGCTGTAACTCACAGTGGATTGCTCCAAGAAGTATTACAAAATGTTGGTGACGCCTCTCACTACTGAAAATGCTCTGTTAAATCACCTGTAACTCTACACAGATGTCACTTGAAGTAAAATAAAAAATATTTACCTATTTCAGCTAACTTCTCATAGTCAATTTCAGACATGTTTCCCCTTAGGAACAAGTCTATGTAAATCTTGCAAACTGATTCTGGCAGGATGAAATGGTCCTTGGGCCAATCCTACAAAAATAAACAAAAGTAGCTGTCATCACAATGTGGCATATTTTATCCACTATACAGACATAAAAAGAAAACACCCCTTCTACCTCCCACCCCCCTGAAATTCTACTGCCCAACTGTTGAGGACCCAGCTCATCGGCATTTGGCCACCAATTTCTTACATAAGGAATTATAAAAATATTTTTAAACAGTGATCCATAAAACAGAAAAGCTATGTATTATAGTAAGACTTTCAACAAATGGACCTGGTTTTATTTCAGGGGATTGTTCTTCAAAATACTTACATATTACACATTTTTTATGATAAACATCAGAATTGCAGCTTAGTTCACTTCCGGAAACAACTGTAACCTTAATTTTTTCTTTATTTTATTTCTCTGATGAAGAAGATACATATACTCCACACCCTCACACCGAAGTCACTTATTCTATAGCAGTTTCATTACAGGAAATGTTCTATGCCTCACATTTCACGTGAAAGAGCTTCATGAAAATTTCAAGTGAGCATTAACATATAAAAACCTGAAAAAGCTCTGCAGTTCTTATGCGTAATCACTCCTTTTTGTCAAATGTTCTGTGGAGTGCTTTGTAAACAGAATGCTAAGCAATACACCCAAAGTGAGCATCAGGAGCAAAGCATACCATTCAGGTCTGTTTCCTGAAAAAGCTGCTCCAAAAAGCAAAATAAGTACTTCCCTTAAATCAAAAATCCAGACTTGGGTGTGGAGGTGAGAAAGAAATTGATCTTTTAAAACTCTACTTCTAATTTAATTTAAAATACCTGTTTTATACCAGTCTGCTTTCATCTAAACAAGTTAAATACAAAAAAACCCAGGCAAATTCATGGCTTAGTTGTTGAAAAAAGGCATACACACAAGCATGTTCTCCTCTGCCAAGAGTTTAGATTGTGTATTGCTCCTCCAAAGCATTGAAACTAGGAAATTATTTTGTACAAAAACAAAAAACAAGACAGTTTGCCTGATTGCTGCTGTCCAGTCTGCACATCCCAAAGCTTAAGTGGGTTTATTGCAGACCGAGAAGTCTGAAAAAGGATTTATAAGTAGTTCTCTAGAAATAAAATGCACACTAACAAAGCATGCAAACATCTGCTTCATTATAAGTATGTTTACCTATTTTCCTGAGGAGGGGTTAGTCATTAGAACAACCATAGGTACTACATGAGTAAACTAGAGTCAGGCTCTATCTGACTCCAGTTAAGTCTATTCTTTGGGTTTCAGTTTATGCAGGCAAAACAAATTTGCATCCTAGTTTATGACTACAACTCCCAAGTATTACAATAAAACAAGTAGCTGCTAACCATCATAATATTTTAACGAATTTCTGAGGGCTTATGAAGGTTTTCCATTAATTTTCAAAACATTTCCATAACTTACCAACTATTTTCTAACAAATTTGTTTCTTGTTGAAAATAATTATCTACACTTACAGAAAACTCTCAATTTCAAAGCACATACACAGGGAAAAGTCTCTAGTTCAAAAATTATGCAATTCTCTTAAAAAATGAAAGCAATTCTGGGCCATATATATTTCAGTTCCTGTTGACTTTACCACATCATATTCAAAACGATAACTCCGTTGTTGTTTTTAAATTATGATGGGAAAAAAGACCCCAAACCTTAGTGATTAATATTCCAAATAGTAATTAATTTATTTATTATTATTATGAGTGATATTTAACATTTCTAAAATTAACAATTAGCAACTAGTGTGATAATGCATGTTTTTTTGAGCAACTAATTTGTGGTAGGTATTCTAGATTATTTAGTAATACAAGTTTGCTCCTGAGACGAAGCTTGCTCCTAAGCATGTGGAGTATTACCTGATCATGTGTACCTGTGATGGCCAGGAATCAACAGTACGTAAGCATTTACTCCAAATAAGCAAAATTTAAAAATGTTTTTGAAGCAAAGCATAGTTGTCCTCTCCTATCTTATTGGAACAATATCCTCTCGACTTTTTTTCTTAAACAAAATGTTTACATTTTGTAGGAATGTAATGATACTGAGAAGTTTTCAATGGGCTCCAAATTGAACCTACAGCTCACACTTGTAGTCACACTTCTTAGCTTCCAACTCCACCAAGTATTTTTATTAGGCCCTTTGATGAAGCTGGAACTTTACCACAATAATCCCTGTGACTTATTTTTCTGGTACGTTTTTCAATTTAGTTTTCGTAAGACTACCACTTGTTTTCAGCCAAACTTTCAGAACTAAGCCAACGTTCAATATATCCGATCTTCACAGACTTCATACCAACCAAACATTTTTCTGAAAGCTCTTCTAAGGAAATGCGGCTTCACCTTCCTTCTAAAGTAGTTATTTACACCAGACCTTTCCATCCTATTGAATTTTAACCATAAATCATACAGAAGATCATAATTCATAAAAATTAGGCTATATTTTTGACACTAGAATGCTTCTCAGATTATATAAATAAAGTCTCAATGAATTGATGGAACAGAGAAAAAAAGTCGCTTCCTTGAGCCCCTGCTTAAAGAAAGAAAGAAAAAAGATATAATCCTCCTGCTGCACAGCATGGAATAAAACCCAGTATCTCCATCACACTAATTGCTAACACTGTAGTGAGAAGTAGTGGCTCAGTCTAAAGAGGACAGATGTAAATCTCTCCCAAAACCTATGAAAAAACACCTGGCTTTTGAACAGGAAAGTCACTTATACAAGTGAGAGCAACTATGATGGTGTTAAAACACTTGCAAATGTTTAACACAAAGTTACTAAGAAGCTAGAAATAATTTAGATGGAATCAAAGAATAATAGAAATGGGGAAGAGACCATCTGCCTGGTTTTCAGTTTACTGTTCCCTTGGGGCAGCAATTAGAAAGTTTCCAGTTACAAGACAAATTTACTGTAGCACCCCTGGAAATTGATTTTCCGTTGACCGCAGCATTCTCTGTTCCTAGGAGATAACATAATCTCCTTAATAGTGTTCCATGCCACGTGTTCACTGTTTCTAGTGAACTGACAGATTTAGTGCCCTCTCCCACCTCACCCCACCAAAAAGCCAGTAACAAAAGCCCTGAAAAAAGCCAAACTACAAGCCTTCTATTAATAATAGAAATTTGGAAGCATTTTACAAAATACCACATCCTATATCCTTCCACAGGCAAGGTTATTACTTACTGACATCCCTAAAAGAGCATTACTTTATCGAAAATGAAGTCAGTCTCACACACAGAACTGCTTGATAATGAACTTGCATCTACGGATAGTCCAAACAAAGGCGAGGGATTCCTTCCAACATTTGTCAAGGCGCAGATGCCTTTGATGTCTATTCTTTTTGTTCACTCGGCTGTCAGATACACTCTTCTTCAAATTTAAATAGTGTGGTTTCTCTTTTTTTTTTCCCCTGATGTTCTTGCTTTCCACCGATATACTTTGTTACTTTTAAAAGGTGTGACACAGCTCACTGTGTAACATCCATCTGCAATTTACATTTTGATAGGATGAGAACTCTGCGTAAATATATTTCCTACAATATTTCCAATATATTTCCTCAATATATTTCCTACACAATGTCTACCGAAACTGAAGTCCACATTCATTACTCACCATTGCAGTGGTTTCAGGTACTTGGCATAATTGATTTTCATATACTTTACTGACCAACCATTCTTCTTTCACCATACATCAGTGAAAATCTGCTAGACCAGGCACAGCAAGTCGGTACCACAACTTCAAGTGAGATCACACAGGGCTGAGGTTCTTCGGGCCTCTCTTAAGGACTGATTTGAGGCTAGAGTTCAGCTAATGTCAAACGCCTGCCTTGCTACACAGAAGGTCTGTCACAACCGAGAACGATTTTCATGAGAGTATAAATAAAGTCAAGAGGATTACCGCATTTCCACATATACAAAGCATGGATTATTTTTTCAAAGGAAACTCTGGTTCAACAGCAGAGCAGCTGTACACCCATGCAAGTAATATGAGCTGTACAGCTGATGGCAGCTTTCATTCACTGCTCAGCATCTCTTCACAGTCTTTTACTCCAACAAGGTCCCTGTCCTAAATCCCAAATCCCAAGTCTCTGCTGAAGCAGCACTAATGCCCAGCCAACTACTCTTCGTCTTCCAGCTTCTGTTTCCTATTTGGTGCAAAATGCTGTGACAGTGGGCTACCTGAGAGTATGGCGTACATACTCATTTTAAAATACCAGTGTTTTTTGTTAGCATTGGCATTGAGATCTGCATCCCAGGTGAAAATATGGATAATCCTTTCTTCTTTGCAGTTTCTACAAATTATTATACCATAGAAACTCCTAAGTTTCACTTGGCAATATAGGGGTTTGTTGTGTGTTTTTTTTTTAAACCTGTAGGAGTCATACTAACACCTCCCAGCTACACTCTTTCCCCTCTTGCTCTCTGTTCTCTCTTGCTTTTTATTTTCTCTTTCTTCCCTTTCCGGTCAGGTCACTGTTTGTGTACAGTAGGTTACACACACTGTACTGTGTGTGTAACCTAACTGATAGCAGAGGTTTACAACACAGGACCCAGACTCCACTGACCTGCTGTATGCACTTGGTATTGTATGACCTCTGGGCAAAAAACCCCCCACCGTTTTTCCTGCGAGACCTGGTGCCCCATTTGCCTTCTTGGCATCATGATAGTGGGCAACGCACTGCTACCACCGCACAATGAGAGGCTGCAGGTAGGGAGGAGATGTGGTACAGCCCTGCTTGCTGCTGTACCTTCTGCCAACACCAAGCGATGAAGGAAGAGAGACCCCGTAACCTATAGCTATGTTCTCTGTTATATCTGACAGTAGCGAGCATCTTTTGGAGAATATATAGGGTCCCAGAGGAAGGCCTATACTCTTGTGATAGGTGTATCACAGACGTGTGTTGCGTGATGCAAGCATCCAACTGTACCTACCATCCTGACCAGATCAGGAAAGGGAAGTATATAAGCAAAAGAAGAAAATGAGATGGACGGATGAAATTCTAGTGTTACTTCCATATGTCAATATTGATGAGAAGTGTTACTGGACCTCGAAATCCAGGAAAATTTAAACAGCTTTAATTTTATTAGATTTTCCATTTGGGCTCTAATTCTAAATTAATTTTATTACTGTAATAAGTTCCTTTGATTTTGGTGCAGGAAAGATAAATAGACACATATTCCTCACATTTCTCTGCAATGTCAAAATATTTTTAACCAAATCTCCCATGAAAAATTAATTTCACAGGAAAAAATAATTCCACTAATTAAAAAAAAAAGTCAAAGATGATGACACACAAGCTGGTAAATTAATATTTACAATTAGAAAATTATTATTTGGAAAAGTTCAATGCAAGTTTACAAAAGGATATCCAACTATGTATGGATATTTCAATCAACTTTAAAAGCATAATCACTAGTCCTCATTGCATCTGTATAAATTGATTTCCATATCACTAAACACACAAAAATGTTATGCTAAAATTTAAAGCAAAATATTAGAAATATTTTTGCAACTGTTCAACATGCATAAATTTTGTGCATAAATTTTAACATGGCTTGGGTTCTTACACGTTAAGTCGACACCTTTCAGAATTAACAAAAACAGTAAAGAATGTATAATGGTTAAAACTACCCATCTCCATAAAAAAAATAACATTGCGCTGTAGCATCACTACTCTGTCCCAGAAACAACTTAAGAATCTATCTGGTTTTAAAGCTAAAATGAAAAACATTATGTTAAAATGGAAGAGTAAAAAAAAAAAAAAATAATAATAAAAAATCAATGCATATGGCCTTAAAAAGAATCCAAACAAAAACTTTATCCTTTCTCTATCACATTGGTTTGGGGGATTTTGAGCTTCTTTTCATATAATCATTAGAGAATGAGCACACACAAAGGTTAATTCCTGTGCTGGATTGAGACCCAGCCTTGAAAATCAGAAAGAAAGGAAGACAGTCTCCCTGTCACGAGTCCCTGTGCTCTATCATACCAAGTTACACACTGATCAAACAACGCTGATTTCTCTGACAGCAATTTTCTACTAGACTCATCTATTCAGCGCTTGGAAAACAGGAGAACAGCATTTACTTGGTGATGGTATATCTTGTCCTAAATTCAGAAAGAACTTGGTTTCATGCAGCTGGTTTTTTTCAGTATTTACTCCTGGATAAATACTAAAGCATTATACTTTAATTACTCAACTCCCCAAATGCCTGCATTGCTTTGTTTCTTTGGAGGCTGGAAGTCACATGGAAATGTTGCTTTGCTCCTCCAGTGCTTGGGCCTCTTGGAGAACATCTGCATTGTAAATCCAAGCCAGTCTCTCCACACCAGAGCCACCCAGCATAGCCTAGCACCATGCAGAAATCCTGGCTGATGTCTCAAGCTGGCAGAGCAATTACTGTGGACAGTGTGCTATGGGTATTTGGGACTTCTGTGGTCCTCACCCCCACAGCACATGACTTCCCCACGCAGCCTATGCCCCAAACCAGGGGTCCTCAAACTTTTTAAACAGGGGGCCGGTTCACTGTCCCTCAGACACTGTTGGGGGCCGGACTATAGTTT
>JAVSBS010029385.1:0-10873 GCA_033124195.1 Coracias cyanogaster | reverse complement strand
CAGGGGGCCGGTTCACTGTCCCTCAGACACTGTTGGGGGCCGGACTATAGTTTGGAAAAAAATGACGGGGGAGTCGCGCACCTCGCTGATGCCGCCACCCCCCTCCTGAGCCCGGCCACGCAGTCCGGAAAGGGTGGCCAGAAGGGATGGAAGGAACTTTGCCGCGCCAGGGCCCTGCCCTAAACCCTACCTCCTTACACACAGCCATTACTGCTTTTACTTTTACAGAGTCTAGGGACTCTGGTTTTGATGTCAACTTTTGCTGGCTGTGGCTTTTTGTGCTTATGCTCTTTTAAAACTCTTTCCTCGAGATGGGATGGGCTAATCCTGTCTTCTCTTCAGTCAAATGCCAACTCTTTGGTTAACCTGATCCTTGCTGGGAATGGGAAGAAGCCGGGGGGGAAGTCAGTGACCTGCTACTTGCTGTTCCTTCCACTATCATGTTTATAGTCATACTTCTCTGTGCATATTCAAGTTGTTCCACCTTTGATGTAACGCCTCTCACTCTTTTTTGTGTTCGCATCCACCAAGTTCCTCCTTTCCTGTTCTTTCTGTCTGGTCTACCCCTTTGTTCATCTCTGTTTTCCCCTTCACCACAACTCTTTTGTTTTCCAGCTTCTCTCTAGTTCTTCAACCTTGGCTTAGTTCCCCTGTGCATAATTTTTCACCTGCAGCCACCACCAAACCTGCTGGTTAACACAACCCTCTGCTTTGCTGATGTCCAAGTTCTCCCGCCTGAAGTGCTCTCTCTTCTCATCTCTCCCGCTGCCTGGCACAGTCAAACTGCAGGCTCTCGGGCTGCACATGAATAAAGGAACATCCAAGGTTGTAGACCCTCCAGAAACAAAGGGAATTAAAAGTCCATAACTGCAGAAAAGGTGTTTCTTCAGTCCACTAAATCTCTTACTGCTACTCTGATATTTGTTAGAATAGAATTCTGGCTGAAACTTGCAGATAGATCTTCTTTTATTTGTACAACTTTCCTAAATTATTAAGGCTTAAGAATTCACCCCACTATACTTTTTCTGCTTAAACTGTAAGTGATGAAACCTGACTGAAGGAGTAAATGTATTTGTATTCCCTTAATACTCACAATTATACTGGCAACCAGAACTGTAATTTTCTAAGCAATGGTTTTCATTTGTGATCTAGGGCTTGGTGAAGCTTGATGGCTCAATAACCTGGTACACAAACAATTTTCATCACCAGCGTGAATTCGGTGTGAATACAAAGCAAACTATGCTCACCACATGGATATATAGCAGCAAAGATAGGAGAGACCAGTAACTTAACAGAAAGAGTAAGCATTTTTATCCAAGATGATAACTGTAATTTTGAAGCATCACCTTAACCCCTGTTGGTCCAAACCTTGTTTAGAACAGAAATTTATTAATGTTGAAGGGAGGGGAGGAGGTGCCCACATGCTATATTGTACTTGTTCTGATGATAAATCAGACTTCAGTTTCTGATGCCATCAATGGGTAATTTTTAACCAGCGCTGCATTCATTTAAAGCAAACATCCACTGTATATAAAATAGATAAAGCAGCATTTGCTACACTGTGCAAGAAAATGAATTCTCAGCAGGGAGAACGGTAAACACCATGTAGCACACTCCTGAAATGAGAAGTTTAGTTTTTGTTGGATGGAATTATTTTCCCTCTCAGAGCAAACCTTGGGGGAGAACAATGTATTCATTAGGTTGTTGGGTTTTGTTTTTATTTTTTTTTGCACATACACACAAGTTTGCATGTACAAAAAATTTAGAACATAATTACCTAAAATAGTATAGATGCTGGAATGGGAAAGAGATACAAAAGTGCAGAGTTACTGCCTAGTACTTCCTGTGACAGTTTGGGATGTCCTTTACAGGTCATCCTGGGCCATGAACAACCCTTGTGGGATGCATAAACCCAACTCTATCCCCTCCCGTCTTTCCTCCGCGAGCTGACTCTGGGCTGCAGGCTGCCGTGCAGACCTCACTCACCTAATAAAACATTTCTGCACAGTTATATACCATGTCCAGTCTCGACCTATATTGCAACTTGCCTGTCTTTATAATGCAGGACTGGAGCAGGTGGGTAAACACAGCCGGTTATACTTAGAACCCGAAGTTCTACTAGACTGCCCATCACTAATTTTACTCTGCTGCTGGGAAACTAGTGACACATTGTCATTTCATTGACCATGAAATACATTAGCATGGTCTCTTCCGCCTGCCCTGTCATACCTTCTCTGCTGGAAGGAGTAACAAATCTACCTATGGGAAGAATTAAGCATGTCAGAGTGAAAGAAAAATGGTTTCCCTGCTGTGTACAAACATCTGCACTTATCAGCCATTCCCAGTTCTGAAAGCACTAAAGTAAAGGGATTATTTCTACCCATTACTAGCAAAGAGGTTTTGGAAATACTCTTTTGTTGTCTGAAACTGTGCAGCTATTTTCTTATCACATCCACTCCTTCATCTGGCACAGTGTAAGTACATGGAAAAAAAAAAAGTGCCTGATGTATAACCAATTAGCAGAAAGCCATGTATACTTGCTGTATCATTAGGAGAAAATTATCTGAACATGGGTAAGTGGCTGCAATATGACACATTACACCACTATTTTTTGATTCAGGGTAAACGTTTATTGACTAAACAAAGATTACTATAATGCAATCATAATAAACATTAATGATCAGTCATCTATGGAACTTGCTCTCTAAATTAATATACTGTAATACACACTAATGTGGAAGAATTATGCTGAGCTGAAGTCATGTTTAACTACTGCTTCCATCTCAAGGGATTACACACAATTGCAGAACAAGTATATTTTTAAGACTGTTTTTTAATTAAATTAATCTGACAAGTTACTGGACAAAGGGTTGGTGTATTTTCATAAAAAGGGGGGGGTTAATTGCATAATTATTAGCTGGGGATTCCTCTGGTTAGAATAAATCAGGGTTTTTAAAATAAATTAATAGTCTTATGCAACACAGGCCAGTGTTTCTGGCTCTTGTCAAGAGTACCAATACTCAGGCTTACCATCACCCCTCCCACCTGAGCTGCAACAAAATGAGATACGCTCACAGGAGGTGAATTCCAAAAGCCATTTTATATGGTGAACATATAGACCATGTTTAGTTATAAATCTCAATTCAAAATCAAGTTAAATGATGATAACAGCACCTATCGTTCCTCTGTTTCTCCATCTGCACTGGACTCAGTAAGTGCGCTGAAGACTCAGTTAGTTGTTGGTTTGGCTGAAACAATTATTCCTCCATTAATTCACAAGTATTAAGATTAAATATTTTCCACCTGGCTAATCTGTAAATTATCAAAACTTACTATGCAAAGCAGGAAATTAAGTACCGTAAAGCAGTGTTTTACTACAAGAGTACAACGCATGACGTCCATGAAGCTGCCAAAGCAGTCTACTGAGTGTCTCAGATGAGAATTCAGTCACTGATCTGCTTGGGCCAAGGGGCTTAGGAGGGCCCAAAATGGTTCACGTGTTAGATACTAGCAATATAACCAAGAAGCAACAACCACCACTTCAAATCTAACCTTTAACCCAACTTCCTTACATATTCAGCCTATCTCAAATTTCCCATCTATTCCCATCAGTACAACCCATCCTCAGAATCTTAATTTTTAATATCACATCCCATGCTAAGTTTCTGTAGATGCTTTGGAATTACAACTGAACCAAAACCAAAAAAACATTTTACATTTCAAGAGCTTCAACTGTTTTCTTGATGCTAGAATTGTAAAGAATGTTAAAATGTTTCTTGACCATCTTGCCACCAGGACCAAAAGTCATTAGCAACTCATATACACTTTATTTTGCTGGCTTTTGTGAGCAAAATTTAGTGATAGGCAGTATCGGTGCAAGAGCACAAATAATTCTTGTACGTGCAAAACTGTACAATAAAATAATAAATTTGTCAGCCAAGACTATGGAGTAATGGAAACTAGAGAAAGAAGGAAATAGAAGAGAAAAAGGGAACAAAAAGGCAGATCTTTCCATACTAAATTGTAAAGGCTGGGGAAAAAAAAGGCCCAACCCTAAAGCTAGACTTAAAGTTTGAAAATTGGCTAAAAAGGCTTCCTGCCCCATGTTCGCTATGCCTGTGTCTTTTAGGGGTGTAATTCTCTTACCTACTATGGCATACAGAAGACTAGCTCCAAAAAGAGTAGCTAAAAATCTGCATGAGAAGCATCTTGTGTCGTGGTTTAATGATATATTAATTGTTACCCTAAAGTTCCCTGTACTGGATCAGAAAAACTGAGGTCACATTAAAGAAAGAAATGACACAGCATAAATGAACTCTAGGAATTCAAATTTGTTCAAATAATTTTGGCAGGTTAACTTTTTCATCAGAAAGATTTATGTGGCATCAAGTATCTCCCATCCTGCTGAAGCTGACATAAACAAGGATTTATACGTTTTTGCTGCTTCAATGTACCCTGACCAAATTGACAGAAATGGGATTTTGCATCACTGCATGATCTGGATCAAATTTTTATTGCGGGCTGATCCACTTGCATGTATATTTGGTAATAATGGTTGTGGAACCATTGCCATAAAGGCATCTACCCTGAAGACTTCATCACTTTAACCAAGGTATTCGACTATATTGGTGCATGTTATGGAGCAGTTCTCAGGTAAAAGGTTGTAGAAAAAGAAATGAAGTGATAGCAGTAGCATGGCAGCTGAAATGATGACTTATCATTATTAACTGGATTCTGCCATCAGACCTTTTCCATACTTTAATAAAAGTCAACTTCAAAAGAAATCTTGCCAATTCTCTACTATCATGTAAGACTAGCTGCTGTCTTTGCACCTGGTTTATTACCTTTCTCTCTCTAACTGCGACCCAAATGGGCACAAATTATCATCTTAGGAATGAATCAAAATTTCTAACAGCTGGAAAATAATAAATCCTATTTCGCACATAAGAAATCTAACACTGGTAATGTATTTCAGAAATGATGCATATTAGCCCATTAATCTCCATGAAACACAACTAGAAGGCTCTTCAGAGGTACTTAACAACATTGGTACCCAGATCTTTTTGAAATTCCAAACATACATATGCTAATCACTACACAAATCTAAAGATGAGAGCATCAGATGTATGCACACATTTAAACCTATGCTAACATCTAACAAGACTACATTGTTTATTCATTATTCTCTGTCAGCACATCACAAAAATGGAAAACATACAGAAATTTTATATTACTTACAGGTTGAAGTAGTCTTTAGTGTTGCTACAGTCTATAGGATTGTTACAGGCTAAAGTACTACAACAACAGAAGTGACACAAAGGTTTGAATTTAAGTAAGGCATAGGAAAACAAAACAACGTTTTTTATTAAATCAAAGAATGCAGCTGGGTTAGAAAACAACTAATAGGTTTTCAGGCACTTAAGCCCTTCAGGTGACCTGAAAAAGAAGCCTGTGCAGCCAGCAACTTATCATATTATACGCTTTCCAACAATATTCCCTTTGATATGTTTAATAAATATTTAATAAGCAGTATATAAACATAAGAGTGCAGAGGTTGAGAATAAAGCAAGGGGACAAGAATACCATAAGTCAATTGCGGAAAACAGCAAGGCCATATAGCAGAGGAGAACAACACACAGATTACTCAGTAACACAATGATCAGAAGTAAGTAAGGTTGTCAGGTGACGCTTTTCTCCTTTAACTGCCACAAACTGAAATTTTGGACTAGATGATCCTTGAGGTCCCTTCCAACTTGGCTTTCTATTAATCTGTGAAAATTTAACCTCTTAAATAAATCCCTAGTTTTACTTGAACATCCATACTCTTTCCAAGGATGTGGACACAGCTTACCTCACCAGAAATGCTATGTAACACACTTGCTTTACCAACATGGTTGGTAAGAAAAACTTTCTTTCTTTTGACCGATTAATGTATGCGCTGTTTTCTTCTTAGCTGTTGGCCATAATCAAGAAATGCCATATGAAACAGAATTAGTATTACTAAGCCAGCTTTTTTCCTTTTTTTTTTTTTTTTTTTTCAGAAGCAGCTCAGATGCCAAACCCTGGAAGGAATTCAAGGCCAGGATGAAAAAGCCTTCCATTCTCTCAGAGGGTCAATTAACATTATACAGCACCCCCACACACAAAAAGCCAAACAAAAATCAAAACAAACCCTTGCATACTGCCTACCAGATTCCTTATTAGGAACAGTGACACAAGTATAAACTTTGAGAATCCCATCAATGCAACAAAGCCCTTGATAGAGTGTTCTTTCTCCTTTCAAATATGGATTTTTATCCTTTTCTTCACTTTTATATATATATTGGGAACACACACCTGTAAGTCACTTGCCATTCTCAGTGTAAAGTGGATATAAAGCCCTATTAGGCCCAGATTGAGAAAAGCGTTTGGGACAGCCATAAAGCACCGGCTCACATACACGCTCAACAGAAGTTCAGCTAAAATGAATTATGTGTTCAGGGTTTTCATGAATCGATGCCTTGCAGAAACGTCAGCTTCTTGATTAACCAGGAAGCAGTTCTGCCACTTCACCTAATCAGGTCTTGCCACTCTTAGCTCATGTTGAGATATATTATGCTCCGAAGCACTTTCATAAGTACCAGGATTACAATGAAATTTAGTTCCACTCACGCTGACTACAGCTGGTAGAACCAAAACCTTTAACTTGTACCCCATCCTGTGTGGATCTGGTAGACAGGCGGTGAAAATAAATGGGACCCCTCAAAGAGAAGGCATTATCTCATGTCATAGCAGAACTCTTGATGAGCTTCAGTTCAGAAGTGTCATTTAGAGGGTAAAGTACTATTGCTTTTTCATCCAGCCCTTGGTGTACAACTTCTAAATTATTCCCCTCTTCCTTTTTTCCATAGATTTAGTCAGGCTTTCATGAGGCTTCTTAAACATTAGTGTAAATTTTTCTCACCATCTGACTTTAAAATCCTCAGTGAGCTATCCCAAGGGCAGATAAGGATCACTTGGCTCTACAGCCAATTCATTCACCCCTCCTGTCTGCTGGGAAAGAAAGAAGAGAAAGGAAATAAAGAAACTGAAAGGTGAATTTATAATCACCCCATTTATAATCATTGGGCCCTACTAGGTTTATGGCTGGGACAAAAGGCTATTTTAACCATTCAAAGGCATCTTATAATTAAAATGACATTTCTGTCCAAAAACTTTTACCTACGGTTGGTACAATTAAGGGCAAAGGTAACTACAAGAAATTAAGGATATTATTTTTTCCCAGTTTACAGTTTCTTTCGTTTAGTTGGTACTTTTAATGGTTCCTAGTTGGTACCATTCTATACCTGCATATCTTCACAAGCTTTTCAATTAACAACCAGTTTCATTGCATGGGTCTTTTGAGAAAGGAGAAAGGACATGACTGGGGTCCTAGGTCGGCTGGAGAAATGGGCCAGCAGGAATCTCATGAACTTCAAAAAGTGCGAAGTCTTGCCCCTGGGAAGGAGCAAGTCCATGCACTAGCACAGGCTAAGGGTCACCTGGCTGGAAAGCAGCTTGGCAGAGAAGGTCCTGGTGGGTACCAAGTTGGCCATGAGCAAAGGCAGCCCAGGGTGTCCTGGGAGACACTCAAGTGTCCCTGAGATGGCTCAGTGGAATCTCAATCCCTGCAGGGAGGGTGCCAAGAGAACAGAGACAGGCTTTTCCCAGTGGTGCCCAGTACCAGGATGAGAGGTGATGAGCACAAACTGGAAAACAGGTGAGTCCCTCTGAACATCAGGAAACACTTTTCACTGTGAGGGTGCCCAGGCCCTGGCACAGGTTGCCCAGGGAGGTGGTGGAGTCACCATCCTTGGAGCTCCTCAAAACAATCTGGATGCAGTCCTGGGCCACCAGCTCAGGGTGGGCTGGATCAGATGGAACCCAGATGTGCCTCCAGCCTCAGCAGTCATGTCTCTGCCCCAACACTGAGCAATTTGGGGCAGTACTAGGTTTCATGGGTGGTTTGGGGGTGGTATGAGATCCACCCTACCCAGGGGAAATTCTAATTGTTAACTACTCAGCAGTGATAGTTTGAGATGGAGAAATGATCTGGCATGGAGAGCAAGGAGGCCCAAGGACAAGAAGGGGTTAAATCAGCTGGAAGCTGGGCAGGAGCAGAGGGCAGAGCAAAGACATTGAGCACAGAGCCCATGTCCACAAAGGCCATGCTGCATGCCCTACCTTAGTAGCCATCCCCCAGCAGCCCCCCAGCCATGGCCACAATCATAAGGGGCACAACCATGCCATCCAGGATCACCCGCTTGATAAGTTCTCTGAGCATCTGCAGGTGGTGCTGGCCAAGTGACAACAGGCAGTAGGGGTCTGAGGTGGGGCACCCCACCCTACAGGAGCCCTCCCTCCACCCAGCCTGGACGGAGATGCAGAAGCAGCAAGAGACTGAAGGGGAGGTGCAGGTGTCCCTGAGAAGACGGAGCTTTGACTCTTTTTCTTGTGCATCCCTTTTTGTATCTAGCCCAAGATCCCCATGCTCGTCAGTGTAAGCCTGGGATGGTCAGCAAAATCCCCATGGAGGGCTATCAAGACAGCACACAATTGCCCAAGAACTCTGTAAGGAGTTTAATTCTTTTTTATTTGTTTTAAAGTGGCTATCTGCAGAAACTTGGTATGTGTTGTAACTTGTTACATGTTATCTTCATTGCGCTATGCTGTCACTATATGTCACTACGTCAGAGAATCTCACTGTATGCCACAGAACAACTAATTGCTGATGAATGCTCTTCTTGAAGCTCTGATGTTCAGCTTTATCACCACGATGCTGAAGCGTCATGCCAAAGACAGTGTATTCCCTGATGGTTGTGTGAGCCATACAGAAGAGGAAGCCTAAAGTCTTCAGTAGGCTTAATTTCAAAGTTAGAAAAACCTAGTGAAATATAAGCACTGCACAGTGCACAATGTCAGCTATAGCCTTTGCTGAGAATTTACAGTTAAAAGAAATATTCCCAGAATATATGAATGTAAAAAAGTACAAAAGGTATCTTCAGAAAGAACTAATCAAAGAAAAAGCCCTGAAGGCAGATATCAGTGAAGGGCAATGAAGTTGCACTGCTTGGGATTTTCTTTATTATGGAGAGGACTGGTATCATAGCCTACTTGGCATCACCTGAAACTTCCAAGGCTGAGACCCTATTTTCAGTTCTTCACAACTTTATTTGTGGGCTGAAATTTTCCAACTTCCAAAGAAGCATGTAAGGCAGGAGATCAGGAAGGGATACCAAGAAGGCTAAGTGAAAGAAACGGGATTTGAATAAAATAAGAGAGAAGTTCAATGAGTCCCAACTGGGGACAATGAGCAGAAAAACTGTGCCCAGTAGTGTCACTTAAAATGAAACATGAGATTGTTCTGTCTCACTTTTTCCTGTCAGCATATCAGCAGTTACATCCTCTTCCATTGCTTTGCCTCAGAAAGAGCAACCCACAATTGCTATCAGTTATTCCATCAAATCAAGACTCAGAAGTCTGCACAGCTAATCTTGAGATTCAGCCTTGATGATGACCTACACCAGAGTCAATACAATCCTACAACAGAATTACCATGTTTTTTTAAATTAAAAGTTTATATATGGATATCAAGCCACAGTTTGTTACAAGAACATCAGTGCACTTCCTAAGACTAGCACACAAACCTTCAGGCATGCTAGAGATGAGTTGGCCAACAATCCAGTTTTTAGGTCCACATGTGCAAAGACTTATTTTCAATTACAGGCTCAGAACAGTATTTTTTCTTTCCATGTAATTGTTTCTTCAGCTTCTGCACAGGAGAATGTGATCTGAAGAACTACTGTTCCTTTCTACTGGAAAGATGATTGTCTTTCCCTCTTGTCAGGCAACGTTGTGGATATAGTCATAGAGGCAAGGCTTGCATGTAGGGAAGAGAAGGGATCAGAAGGTTTCAGAACTCATATGGAATTCATTTTTGCATCCGCCAATGATTTCCAATAAGATGCTTTGCAAGTCATTAAACAAAAACCTTTCTCTTAGATTATTTGAAGACCACCTATGAGTTCATCAAGAGACAACATTTAAGAAAAATGAACAGAGCAGTTCCCTCAGGAGAGCCAATCCTGGCTTGATCCCCTTGACTGACAGATCTGCCATGTTCCCTGAATGGTGAAAACAGAAACATAACTCTTACTTTTGGAATGGTTTAAGAGCATGGAAAAATAGCTTAAAGGAATGCCTATAAATATTTGGTCTTCCTCAAAACCATTTATACATAGAACGATAGATGCTTTGCTCGTCATTGAACTAGCAATATGGCAACTAGCCTGACATAGAATTGGCTTGAGAATAAAAGAAAGTTGAGTATAGCCACCAGTCTACAGAAAAAAAACAAGTAACAGCTGGAATTCAGTGCTGAGCCCCTGGCATTGGACACATACTCCTTGATTCTCTGAGGCATCTGCAGCCCCAGGTGTAGTACACGGCAGCACTCATAGGATTCAGAATTTCTTACAAACACATGGTTTGACCCATTGCATCCCATATTTGCACGATTTCTTACATTCCATCAGCTCATGCTACTTATTCCCCATCTGCAGTCATTGTCAGCATACGCCATGAAAATTGTCATCACAGATCAAAGATTATGCCTCCACAAGACACAGTGAGCATCAATATCATATAAAGCAAATTCAGTAATAAAGAATGAAAGATTCTGTTAAATATGAACAAAGTAAGACTCCCAATAGAAATTATTTCCAGAAATTATTATTTCATCTTTGGTTTTTCTTCCTTCAAGTGTTCTTGTTTCTTAAACCAGCTATTATAAGTCAATGATTATATTCAGTTCTCTTTTAAAAATGCCTTATATAACAAAAGAGCTTATTTTAGT
>JAVSBS010029384.1:67866-77942 GCA_033124195.1 Coracias cyanogaster | reverse complement strand
GTCTCTTCTCCCAAGGAACAAGCAACAGGACAAGAGGAAACAGCTTCAAGTTGCACCAGGGGAGGTTTAGGTTGGACATGAGGGAAAATTTCTTCATGGCAAGGGTTGTGAAGGGCTGTTACGATTCTCCAAAAGGGGTGTGAGGGTTACCCAAGGGACCACACACCCTCTCCTGCTCTGCAACTGTTTTCTTGCAGCAAGAACTTCCACTGCTCTGTTACCTGGAGGATCATCCCTTTGTCTATACCATGTAAAAATCTGCTTTTAGCACAGAAGTTGTAATTACCGCTAACATCCAAGTGGTAAAACAGCAGCTGGCGAGCAGAGGAGGGCAGAGAGCAGAGAGGCGTTGGTGCTGGGGCGAGTTCACATGTCACCTGGCCTCCTTCCACTGCAGGGATTGCTGTGGTGGCCAGTGACTGCTCGAGCATTTCAAGCCTTTAAAGCCTTTTCAAGTGTCTCGTTAACCTCAAGAAGCCTTTTAGTCTTATTTTCTTACCTCCTCAGAGAATGATTCGAAGCAGAACGATCAGGTCCATCAGGTCCTTGCCTCTTCATCTCTGCTCCTGTCAGGGACATTATTTCTCCTACAGCATCTAAGTGAAATCTCTACTGAGCTCTGAGTCAGCGGCAAATTTCCCACCGATTGCAGCAAAGCGTGAAATTCTGTCCTTACGGGCACAGCGGGGCAGCCTAGAAAAATATCACAGCCTCTTAGAGTTTATATATCACATTGTCAGAGTAACTCACTGGATAAAGTGGAAGCTTATTAGAAAGACACCTTTGGCACATCTGGCAGGAGGTGATGGCAAATGTACCACTGGTCATTGTAGCTCATGATCTGAGCTGTGTGGAACTTCATATTGTAGCTGACCATCCAAGAATGGGAAAGAAGTTTCATTAATATCTTGATAGCGTTTATTGGACAAGCTTCACTATGCTCTGCGAGGTCAGCTACCAGCAGACATTTAATTCCATCAGCTTCTTACCAGCTGCGAATTTTATGCGACTTTATTTACACAAGAAAACTAGATTCCTGGGCTTTTCTAAGTGGTTGTTTGCCATCTAGTGGGTTGCAGCGATTTTGCAGAAAAGCATCAGGATGGTTATTTTTGTGTCATCCCCACTCATGACAGGCAGAGAAGGGATGCTGCCGAGAGCCGCGCTAGCAAAGGGAGGGGAAATTAAATGTATAATATACAGGCAAGGTAGGAAGAAGTTCTTTACAATGAGGGTGGTTGATCACTGGAACAGGTTGCCCGGAAGGGTGGTGGAGGCCTCATCCCTGGAGACGTTCAAGGTCAGGCTTGATGGGGCTCTGCGCAACCTGACCTAGTTAGAGATGTCCCTGCTTCTTGCAGGGGGGTTGGACTAGATGACCTTGGAAGATCCCCTCCACCCCGATGCATTCTATGATTCAAGGTCTTCCTTTCTGATAGGACCAACAGCAATATTAAATACACACAGATATCACCACTGATTGACCACAAGTCAGTGGCAAACAGAAGAAACTGGTGATTTGAAATAATTAGTTATAAGTGTCATCAATATGTTCTCTGTCTGCATAGTGCGGTGAGAAAACTGGTATGTAAATGTAGGCTGGGATACCAATATCCCAGAATATTTTCAGTACTATTTAATTAGAAACAAGGGAAAGCTTGAAAATTCGTGTTAGGAGGTCATTGATGAGCGTAGGTGGACACATCGATCGACATAATTGGGGATTTCTACCATTAGAAGCAAAGTTCCCCCATCCTGACAGTACCATATATTGGAGTCAGGACTTTAACATAATTCTCCTTTTAGTCAATTGAATAATTCTGTGTCCAAGTCTGTGCCCGTTGCCCCTTGTCCTGTCACTGAGCACCTCTGAAAAGAGTCTGGCCCCATCCTCTTGCCCCTCGCCCTTTAGCTATTGATCAGTATTGATCAGATCCCCTCTGAGTCTTCTCTTCTCCAGCTCAACAGCCCCAGGTCTCCCAGCCTTCCCAGCTCGGCTTCTGCTCTGCTGGACAGTTTGCAAAACATATTTCATTGCTAAAGGAGCAATCTCTGCCAAGCCCCTACCTACACTTTCGGTGAAATAAATACTTTATACTGAATTACTGAAGAAAGCCTTTCTTGCAGGGCCCTTTACCCAGCAGGAGGCAGCACTTTCCTACAAAACCAACCAAAACTTTGGAACCTTTGAGTCTGACCTTAGGTAAAACTAAATTTTTGAAGAGAATCGAACTACTACTATTAATAAAAGAACACCCATCACTTTATGTCTGTCTCCAGTAGCTTTGATAGAGGTTTCTACAGGAGGTACAAGTGGCTCCTGCAGTCCTAATCCCCCACCTAAGCAGGGGAGGGTGGCAGAAGGTGCTGAGCCAGCTACGTGGAGAAGGTGGGAAGCTCAGAGAGCCTCAGAAGGGAAATTCCGCATTTATCCTGCATTAGCTGCAAATAGGATTGTACTAATAAAGGGTTATGCCAGACTCAAAATGTGTTAATTTTGATTTTATGGCCCTTTTGTGCCTGCAGGTACTACCAGCAGAGTTGGAAGAAAAACCTTCTGATTTTATTTTGCAGCAGAACAAAACTTATGCTGGATCCACACTCTTGAAAAATGCCAGGCATCTGTTTTGGTGCAGCAGCATAACCCACAGAAGTGGTCAGCGTAACTCAGTTGTCACCTTTTAAGCCTATTTGCATACTTCATTATCACAATAAAATTCACAGTTCACTATAATTATCATTTTTTACTGCACTGGAGCTTAACCAAAGACCTAAAAGTCACCTGAAAGCATCAGGATCTCAACCACATATCTGGACAGTTCCGATTCTCCCATGCCCACACCACATCGAGATAACCAACATCTGATTCCAGATTTCCCCCCAGATATTTGCTCCTTCTCTCCAGTGACTCCAGAGCACTAAATGCTTTTGGAATAACCCACCCCACATTCAATGCTGTCACACGCTCTCCTGGTTCCTGCATCCAGAGCAACACCTACCGCTGTCCTGCGAGGAGATGGGGTCAGCTGTGGTATCACCTCTGTAACACCAGAACGGCCGTACCGGATCTGACCAACATCCATGCTGCTCAGTGTCCTCTCCCTGGCTGTGCTGGGACTCTTTCTGAAGAGCCCCAGACCAAAACAGGCCACACAATGGCTTTCTACAGAGGATTGTTCAGCTTCCAGCAAATTCAGGAGCTTCATGGGCTAAAGCCAATAACCTTGTACTTCTGAGTGGACTTCTCTTGCTGAACATTTCTGTAAGCCTGCATGAAACGTCACCATCCAGCACACCACTTAACAAGGAAGCCCTGAGCTGCCACCACCTCATTCTTACACCACCAACCAACAAACCCTACTCACACCCTCCACATCTTCAGCTGCTACCACCACCCATTTTATAGCTCTCTGCCACCTGCAGCATCTTCCTACCTAAACCCCAGCAGCTGGTGTTCTGTTAGCTCTGTAAGCCCAGGACCTCATCTCTCTATACCCACCTCAAGTTCAGTTGCTCCTTAGGAGGTGAGAAAACCTGGTTTGCTCAATCACGAATGAGAACTTTCTAGACAGTTTTGGCAAAATCCAGCTGACCACTTTGCAATGCCTTTTTTCCCGAGTCCCGCGTTGGGATGGGGCTGTGATTAAGGGAGGGTGTGCTGCGTAAGCTCACGCATCGGGCCAAATAAATGAAAGACATCTCCAATGGGCCATCCTGGGGCCCATCACATTTTTTCTTGCCTAAACAGCCTGTTAACATTTAACAAGCTGCTGAAATCCACTGGTGGACAAAAGGCATTTCTGGCATTTTTGGACTCCACGTCAAGCTGTGTTTGTTAACCCAAAACGTCGTGATCAAAACTATGTGCATCTATCCAGACCTTTCCAGGTCCGGTGGGAAATGCAGTGAATCCGTAGTGTTTGGTGATGTTCTCTGCAGGAGGCAACTTGTTCCACCAGCAGCCTCGGGTGTGCAGTAAATAACTTTGTGGTGCCTATGGCTCCTCCTCGATGATTTACGATGTTCACAGAGACACACTCCATCTAGTCACATCCTGCTGGGACTTGGCTCATTGCTTTCTTACTCAAGATTACATGAAGGTCTATGAAACTTCTCCCTTCCCTCTTTTCTCTCTCTTTTATCTCACTTGTCTCCTACCGCTTCATACCTGTCCCAGTGCTGTTCTGGGGACGCCTGAGGTAGCTCAAGACCTCGAAGAAGGGAACCTCTACCATGGGGACACTTTATCCCCTAAAGTTGGTAGAAGGGAGCTGGAAAATTCAAACCACTGTTATAGTGGTTTCTGATTGAAAGAGTCAGAGGCAATAAACAATAGAAAAGTCCTGAAGATCCTGTTGCAGTTAAGTGCTTAGGCTCAACTTCAGATTTCAGATAAGACTAACGATCTTGAGTCATCTTTCCTTTGACTCTTCTACGTACCAGCTCCCCTTTGCCTGCCTCACTTGCTGTGAATGCCCCGCAAAGCTCTTTATAGTGCTGGCTGGGCTCATGTGTAAGGAACAGGAGACCTCAGTGCTGGGCAACTGGCTGACATAGGTGCTCTCCAGGGCCTCCATGCTGCCATTAGAAGATTTACAGATGAGGACATTGAAATGGTCAAGCACCATGTAGTTAAACAGTGGAACTTGTAGCCACAGCACGTTGTGGAGGCCAAGAGTATGGATGGCTTTCAAAAGGATTGGACAAAATCCTGTTATTAAATGTAGTGTTTGGGAAGACGCATCTGGTGTTAGAGGTCCCTGAAGCATCTACTGGTGATAGCACAGAGGACGGTGCAGAGAGCAGGTCACTTGATACTTATCTTCTCCTACATTCTCCTAAAGCATCTGCTACTGGTTGCTGTCAGAGGCAAGATGCTGGGCAGGTGGCTTTCGTCTGAGACCATTGACCCAGCCCATCACAGCCTTCCCTACAGGGCTCATGGGCTTCAGTTTAGTACCAATACTGGTGTTTTACACATGGGTTTTATTTCTCATTTCCTAATAGTATGTACAACAGGCTGCTGATAAAATCATCATGTTTTCCACCATCCTTCCCCACCCCCATTGCATTACCCTTGTCAAAGACAAGCAGAGCAGCAGGAGCCTCTGAGTGAGCTGCTGTGAGCACAGAGAGCTGATGGAGAGCAGAAAGGGAAGCCCAAAAGCAATAAGCTTTTTGAAGAGGGTGACTGCTTTCCACATGTGTTCCCGTGGGGATTCAATGGGCTGGGATACAGCCAGATGTGAAGAACTCAGCAGAGCTGAAGCAGTTTGCAAAGAAATAGCTTTGAAAACTCGGCTTCTATTTAGTTTGCTGCTTTTTGTTTATCCACAAAAGTATCTGGAGGCCTGTGAGATGTTTACCAAGCTATTGATGAATTCTGGCTGGAATAACTTTGCACAGGACAAACGTGTCTCCCTATCCATCATTTGCTATCGGTTTTTTTTTCCTGTGTCAGCATCAGCCACTCATTCAGCAACAGCAAGTGCTCAGCAACGTGA
Organism: Coracias cyanogaster; assembly: GCA_033124195.1. NCBI lineage: Eukaryota > Metazoa > Chordata > Aves > Coraciiformes > Coraciidae > Coracias > Coracias cyanogaster. The sequence continues at coordinate 72,438 of JAVSBS010029384.1, read as the reverse complement.
AGTGTCAAGTAATTTGTCTCCTAAAAGTATCAGACACGCTCAAGGTAGTTGCCTTGGCTGGTGGCTTTGGCTGATGCAATGAGATAAGGTGGCTTCTGTGGCCCCTTCTTGCCGCTCCCAGGTAGCAGAAAGAAAGGTGCTTCCAAATCTTCAGCCATCATAGGGCTCAGATGGCTCTAACCTTGGTATAAAACCCAGCAGGACACCTGGGTGGTGTGTCAGTGGGTTCTGCTGGGGCTCGGTCCTGTTTTAAGGGCGTATTCTCAGTGGTGTGGAAGACGGGATAGCCAGAGGTTCCCTGCTATGGAGACATATCGTGCTGGATCCAGATGTGCGAGGCATATGGTGAAAACACCATGAGCCTGATCCTGTACAACCTCCGGCGGAGAGCCAGCGTAGCAGTCACAGTCCTGTACGCACGTGGGATGTGTTTAGAAAGCGTCTTTGATTCTTTGTAGTTTGGGCTGCAGTCAATATTTTGAAGACATACCTTGTAGGTGTTCGTGGAGAGCGTGCTGCCATTTCTCTGCTGCTGAGGTGGGTCCTGATCACTTGCCGGCTGCGCAGTGGGCTGAAGAGTGATTGAACATCAGTAGCACCAACATCTGGAGAGCACTGCGAGTCTTAATAAAACTTAACGAGTTGAGGAAAATAAAACAGGCGGATTCCTGTGTTGGGTTAAACCCAACACAGAACAGTGAATGTTCCAGCAACAGGAACGAGACATCACTAAGGTCTAACAGAGCAGAATCGAGACCATGTAGAGGGGAAAACATTCACGACAGAATCATAGAATCATTTTGGTTGGAAGATACCTGTAAGATCAGCAAATCCAACTGTTCTGATCCATCAGATCCAGCCAGGCAGGCTGTGTGAGCGCGTGGCCAGGATTCAGCTCTGCCCTCAGCATGGTGCTGGGCCATCCAGAACCTGGCGGTGGCTCCTCCATGTCAGAACTGAGGCACAGCCGTGGACAGCTGGAAAAACATGCTCTGCTGTTGCCTAAACACCACCTGCATTGAAGCAAAGGGTCTTCATGCTTGCGTTCTTCAAAGGAAAAACAACACCACTAGCCACAAATGTTTTCCCTTGGGCTGGAAGCCCCAAACCACAACCAGGCAGAGACCTTTGGTTGCTGATGTGCTTTGCACCTTGTGACACATGACCTTCTGCTGTTGTTTACTTTTAAACAAAGAGTCATTCCACCCAGTACAGGTTTGTAGCCATTGACAGGAGGGTTATGGGGTAGTGTAACGTTATCTTTTACAAAAAAACGGGTAAAAACAAAGGACCCTCTCACAGACACACATATTTTCCATGAATAACTGCCAGTAACTAGCAAACAGGTTTCCTTGCTCCTAACGTAGAGGCGTTGCCGTCCCTTCTGTGATCCTGTTTTTTTAAGGATCTCTAACCATGCACTGTGCAGTGAAATCAGAGCAGAGGCAGCACCACCAGGGGGTCACCATGGGTTGCAACGCCACCGACCTCAGTAAGCGATCTTCTCTGAGGCTCACCGCCAGCAAAAGCAGTGCCTGGTTGTAAGGACCCGCTCAGATTCCAGCGTCCCCTGGGCTTTACCTGCAAGACGGACAGAAGTTGCATGTCCAGGTTGGTTTCTCTGTTGAGGAGCCAGAAGTGAAGGGCAGGGGTGGAGAGCAGATATCAGCAGGCAACACTTGATGCTTAAACAAGAGCTGTGGCTTAAACATAGAATCATGGAATGGTTTGAGTTGGAAGGGACCTTAAAGATCATCTAGTTCCAGCCTCCCTGCCACGGGCAGATCTGATAGCAAAGCTCCTCAGGAAGTACGGAAGGGGAACGCGAGACGGTACTTCTGTGCTAAAACAGCCCAGTGATTTCAGTGTGTACAAAAGCTGCCATTAATTAAATGCTGGGATTACCTTATATCCACAGAAGATGGACAGGGCGTTTCTATTACAGTATCCACGTCTGTAGAAGCAAATAAATCTGAATCTTTTGATGTCCTGAGGCTACATGGAACCTGTCAGGGCCCCCTGGGGCTGGGAGGATCCCCCGGCAGGGCTGAGACCAGCTCCTGCAGCATCACTGGGGCAGGAGAAGCCCCGGGCTGGGCTGGGGTCATGGGCAGGGGCAGAGGTGGGGGTCCCAGGTGGGCCTGGCCAGGGCCATCCAGGTCCTGACACCACCAACCCCAACACAAACATTCATTTCAGAGAAGCACTTGAATGAATCAAGTCTGATTTTGCTTCTTTCTTCACCTAATTAGACAACGGGGAGATTTATGGTATAATTGAGCCAACTCAATGTCGCTGTAATTTGACATCTAATTGATCAGTGTCCAGCTCCTTCACAGGTGCAATAGAAATACTCCCTAACCGGTCCAGGCGTGTTTCTGTGAAGAAAAACCAAACAAAACCCATAAAACTTGTTTATTTCCTGCTTCCTCCTACAATTTCAGGATGAAAAGCCAGCTGGAATACTGTCATGGCCCCAAAGCACGAGAAGCGATGTTGCAGGGTGGTCACATCCCATGGGTCTCATGGGGTGGCTGCTGTGTGAGGCAACCCTGGTGCTTATTGCTCAAGCCACCGGCGATGCTCGGTGCTGGTAGGAGTGAGAGAAGCAGCTCTTCTCACCAAAATGCTCATTGCTGCAAGTCTGGTGCCTGAGGTTTCATAGAATCACCAAATGGTTTGGGTTGGAAGAGACCTTGCAAGCTCATCTCGTCCAACCCCCCTGCAGTGGGCAGGGACATCTGCAACTAGAGCAGGTTGCTCAGAGCCCCGGCCAACCTCACCTGCAATGGTGCCAGGGACGGGGCAGCCACCACCTCTCTGGACAACCTGGGCCAGGTTTCACCAACCTCAGCATCAAACAATTCTCCCTTCTCTCTAGTCTCAATCTCCCCCTTTTAGCTCAAAACCGTTGCCCCTTGTCCTGTCCCAACAGGCCCTGATAAAAAGTCCATCCTCATCTTTCTTCTCGGCCCCCTTTAAGTACTGAAAGGCCACAATAAGGTCACCTGAGAGCCCCGGAACTTTGTCAGTGGGTTTGTGTTTGCGCAGCTGGACAAGTCCAGTGGTCACAGGAAGCTGTAAAGGTGCCACTTCGACAGGCAATGATCGGAGTAAAATTCTGGCCCTATTAGAGTTAATAGGAGTTTTGCATTTGACCTCAGTGGGGCCTAGGATTTTACCCGAGGAGTATTAGTCATCAACATCACAATGAATTAGTCAACTTGTCAACAAGAAGCAGGTTATTCCCATGGGCTGCTGAGCTCGGAGTTGGAAAAGCTGGAAAAATAACATCCAGCTTATTCCATTTATACCCAGAATGCCTGTGATGCCTGCATGCAATACCTAAGCATTTATCGCCTGTTTTATTCCATTCCTCTCCAACACGCTGGGGAATGCTTTGTTCGGCGAGGCGGGAAGGAATTGGGTAAAATTTCCTTGGAAAACATCCCAGAGCTGGGCTCAGCTCTCATAAACAAGCCCTGGGAAGGCAGTTTCGATGTACAACCTATGGTTCATATTTCTAGGAAATGCCGTCAAGCGGAGCTCCGAAGCGCACGGGGCTCGGAGAGCCCACAGCCCGGCCAGCCCTGCCTCGGAAAGCCTTGTCTCGGATGCTTTTGAGAATCGGATCCACAGCAAAAATGTTCAAAATTTTAATTTGAATTTTCAAGCACAGGCTGTTCGGCACTGGGGAGGAAACAACACTTTAATAAGGTTTGTGGGAGATGGCTGTTGTTTGTCATCTGTCTCCAGAAGGAGTGATCCTGTGGTTCGGGCACAGAAGCATCTGTTTGGGCAGAAAAAACTGACCAGCGCAGCTTAGGTGTCCAGTGATCAGAAACAGCCCTTTGCAAACACTTCACAAGAAGGAATGCAGGATTTTTTCAGGGAGTAATAGAAGAAGTATACTTGAAACAAAGAATGATTTCCTTGTGAACAGCAGAAAAATAGGTGGAGTAGATAAATTTGTTAGATAAATCAATCATTACATATCATTTGCCTGGCTAAATATCATTCATATTCATATTTATCTTACCTTTATCTTACAGCAGCCGTAAGTGCCCATGGGAGCTGCTCGTGTTGTACCCACTGTGCTGCTGCCTTCTTTGACCAGGGGTGGCTGCAGCAGAGACGAGCCAGAAGAAACCACTGCTGGCTGCTCCCTGCAGCCATGGGCAGTCACACCGTGCAAACAAGTGGGACATTGGAAGGTAAGAAATCTGTAATACCCCTATTCTGGAGATGAGAGAGAAGAAGACGACTTGAGTAGGGCAGGGATTGTCCCCCTGGACTCGGCACTGAGGAGGCTGCATCTCAAATTCTAGATTCAGTTTTGGGCCCCTCACTCCAGGAAGAATATTGAGGGGCTGGAGCGTGGCCAGAAAAGGGCAACAAAGCTGGGGAAGGGTCTAGAGCACAAGTCTGGTGAGGAGCAGCTGAGGAACCTGGGGGGTGTTGACCCTGGAGAAAAAGGAGACCTTCTGGCTCTTGACAACTTCCTGAAAGGAGGTTGGAGCCAAGTGGGGTCGGTCTCTTCTCCCAAGGAGCAATAGGACAAGAGGAAACGGC
>JAVSBS010029384.1:3337-20485 GCA_033124195.1 Coracias cyanogaster | reverse complement strand
GAATCTCTGCTCTTTGAGTTTCAAACATCTTCTCTTCTCCAGGCTGAACAACCCCAACCCTCTCAGCCTGGCCTCACAGCAGAGGGGTCGCAGCCAGCACTCCAGGGTGAGGACGTACCCACCAAAGGGCCGAACATTAATACCTGTGAGGAACTCACAGTATGACACACTTAATACAAAGTATGTGCATTCAAAACTCTTATCCCCTCAAATACCTCACTTTCAGCCTTGCTTGTCTTTTTATGAGCTGCAATAAATCCCATAAAGCTTCTGCCCGCTGCCAGTAGGACAAAGTACTGACGAAAACGTTTGAATGTGCTAATGCTCCTCTCAGAAATCTATTATTTTAGTCTCTGTATTGAATTGTTTTAATTGTAAAGCAATCCCTGGAGTGAGAAGTCAACATTTCAGGAGCACGTCGCAGGATAGCAGCATTTGGCTGTCATCATGCTGCTAACAACAAATGTAGTAATAAACCACTTTGTTTTCAAAAAGAGAGCTGCAGTACGTTCCCTGATGAAAACCGCTCCCTTAAATTTCCCTTGTGTGGCCTGACAGGCGTCAGAAGGGACGGCAGCTTTTCCCAGCGCCGTCACTGATGTATCAGGACATGGTGATATGAGGAGACCAGATAAAAGTGCGGTTTAGACAACTGGAGACCAGCAACTGGAGCAACCTCAGCTGTTTAAAGAAGGAAACTCTCCTTTTAACAAATGAAGAGACCGATGGCTTTGAATATTCCTGCTGCTACCAGCTGGAGTAAAATTAACCTTTCACCTCCCATGGCTTTAACTGTCAAGGTGTTGCTACGTCTGGTTGTTACTGTGATCCTATCAATGAAGCATTGCAGAAATTAAGGTTTCTTCAATAAGACAATTCATAAAACACATCCTGTCTCAGGTTCAAGGGCTTTTGCTCCATAAATTTAAAAAAAAAGTTTTTCAGAAAAAATACCTCTGTGTGCACAGGGGAGAATTGGCAGATGAATCCCAGGAGTTTGTCCCTCCACATGGGCTGTGCTGAGCTGGTGACCAGGACGGTGCCAAGGCAACGTGTCGGCTGCAGAAATGCCATCGGCAAGGGAGCAAGGAGAGAACAAAAATGACTCTCACCACATCAGTGAATAGGTGGGTGGCACTGGTCCCAGCAACCGCAGCGCTGCCTTGAGGAGGTGACCCAGTGTGACAAGCAGAGAGAAAAACATCTGTCAGATGAAAGCCCAGAGCACCCAAAGCTGAGGAATGGTCTTTGTAATGCCAGGAAGAAACTTTTCCAAGATCAATTGGAGACACTTTGGTCTCTGCAAGGGAAGCCAAGCCCAGAGATAACTGATGAGGTGACCAAAGGAAAGATGGATCAGTGAGAACTACAGGGACTGTAGAGAGTTGGGGTCGTTCAGCCTGGAGGAGGCTCCAGGGAGACCTTCTTGTGGCCTTTCAGGACTTGAAGGGGGTCTATCACAACGATGGGGGCAGAGTTTTTCACAGGGCCTGGTGTGACAGGACAAGGGGTGATGGTTTGAAACTAAAGAGAGGGAGATTTAGACTCTAGAGAGAAGGAAGACATTTTTGATGCTGAGGGTGGTGAGAACCAAGTCCAGGTTGTCCAGAGAGGTGGTCGCTGTCCCAATCCTGGCACCATTGCAGGTGAGGTTGGCCAGGACTTTGAGCAACCTGCTCTAGCTGCAGATGTCCCTGCTCCCTGCAGGGGCATTCAACCAGATAAGCTTTAAAGGTCCTTTCCAATCCAAACCATTCCATGATTCTAAGTCCCAGCATTCCCATAGCCAACCGCTCCTGAGCCCCTATAGAACCCTTCCAAGACACCCTCAAGCGTGCCAAGAAGAGGAGCCAATACCTGCAAGATCTCAGCAGAAGTTTGGTGCTGGGAGGACAGGTCAGTGAGATCCAACTCAAACAAATGGCCCAGGTTGCTATGGAAACCTCAAGGATGGAAAAGCAGCCCTTGGAAAACAAAACACAAGTGAGGCAGATTTCAGATCCACTCTGGAAAGGTTTATGACCAGAAAAGGCAAACTGGATGTTAAACGCGGAGTCAATAGTAGCAGCACTTGAGAAGCAGGCGTCAGGGATTCACAGGGCTTCTAGCCTAAAGCCCAGGAGAACAGGCTTCTCTACCCTGCCAATACTACCATATAAAAACTCTGGTTTCTTAACCCTTTCCTGGCACCTCTCTCCTTCTACCTTGCTATTGTAGCTATAAATCACTATACGTAGCTATATTAAGCCCATCAGTCAGGACAGGTGAAAAATATATAGCTGGAAATAATCTGACGCAGGAGAAATGGAATTATTTACGGCTTTAAAGCTAAGCAAACCTGAAAATCCTAAAGTGTTTTTTTTTCCCCCTAAAAAAAAAATAAAAATTACAACAGAGACTGAACTTCACTATTTAAGTTGCATGTGCTTTGACCAACCTGGCATGGCCAGGAATGTTTGGAGGTAATGCAATTTTCCAGCTTTTTTCAAAGAGATGCAAATACTCTTCTGAAAAATAACATTTCAGAATGAAGAAATGGGAATAAAGTAAGTGCACAGTTTATATCTTCTGCAAAATATATCATCACACCTCCAACAGGGACCATATGAGGGGTAATGAGATAAATGTGAACAAATGACAACGGAGGGGAGAGGGGAAAGGAAAAGGCTCTGAGAGGGAGTTCGGGAGACACAGGAAGAATACAGGGAATATGGAAAATCAAATTTGGAGGTGCTCTGGAGGCAAAGCAGCTCTTGGCACCCGCTCCACCACCACACACAGACTACATTGTTGATTAGTGAGTCCAGTGGCACCAGCAAAACCACGTCCCCCCTCCCCCAAATCCTCTGGGTGCTTATAAACCTTTGTTTTCAGAGAAACAATGTCTTTTACCTTAAATTGATGGCGTGTATTCTGAATTTCAACCTTTTTTTTCCAAAAGCTTTTGGCTGGGAACGTTGTTGTGCCAGAACAGTCCTGGGAAGGAAGCAAGCCTTGGAGCTGGAGAAGAAATCTTTGGGGCAGCATTTTTTGAACTATTGGTTCCAAATCCATGTCATGAGAGGAAAGGCTCCTCCAGCCATCTTCAAGTTAAAGCCTAACGACATATTTACCATTCCGAATACATTATGTTTACCATTGTACCTAGAAATTTCAGACCAGGCTGCCCTGGTCTCTAGTGACAAATCTCGAGGTGCCATGAGATCACCAGGCTCAAGACTCCTCAGATCCCATTTTTGCGCACGTCCATCTTGAGAATTCCAAGTGCTTGCAGCATTCAGGAACAAATTTCTACTCACCGGAAAAATGTCCCCGCAGAACAACCTCCTGAGGAGATGTGGGCTGGAATCTCCTCTGCTCTAAGCTGTTTCCTGCTGGCTCGGCAGGCAGGAGGGTGCAACCTGCTGCCACCTGGCTTGGGGACTTTATTTGGGAGGAGGTAAGGGGGAGGAAGGAAGGACTCACAAGTTCCCAGCTGACATAGAAACTTGACCTCTGTGCCAACTGTTCTTGGGGCAATCGGGACAGGGGGAGGAATGACACCACATACCTTCTCCCCACTGCCATCCGGATTTGGACACAAGCAGCAGCACAGCTGACACGCAAGAGAGAGCAGAACGTTGTAGAGATCAGCAACTAAAGGGTGTCAGCCCAAGAGAGCTCCGTGGATACGGCACTGCTCTTATAAATTATTTTATTGTTGGGAAGGAGACCTCGGTCTTCTCCCAGATCAAAGTAAAGAAACTAAACCACAGTTTGCTAGTATTATAAACTCAAACCAAGAAAGTAAGTGGAAAACCCTTGTTCTGCGACGGGATCAGCCTCCAGGGCCCCACCAGCTGTGATGTGCCACAGCTTCATCGGATTCATATGAGCTGCCATTTCCATCAGCTGAGGTCTGGGGGTTTCAAATTGTCTATCTAGTCCCCACCTCCTGCTCCCTCTCACAGCACGACTGCTCCTTACACGGCATCAATGCAGCTCGTCTGAACTGGTAAAGACTCAAGCGTTCCCTTGTTGGAAAAGGTGGAGAAATCGGCTCTGCCCCTTGGTTCAGAATGTGCACACAGGGATGTGCACCAAGCTCCAGGACCCAAAGGACGTCAACGTGGAAGCAAGCATCTGCCTCTACCACCAGTTCTCAGGAGATACATCACAAAGCCCAGATCTCAGATTCAAAGCAAGGAATTAACAGTAGGTACTCCCAAAAATGTATTTCTAGACAAACTGGGATGAAAGCAAAGACACATTATTAGGTAACTAAGTTTTCTAATAGCTTTCCTTCATTTTAGAAGAATAAGCTATTTCAAAAGCTGTATGGTGCTTTAGGTAGAGAAACTCCTTCTGGAGTTGTCTCAAATACAAAGAAAACAATTCTGCCTAATTTCAGAGTGCAGGGATTGAAATGGCTCAACAGCATGTCCTTTAGGTCATAAATGACATTGAAACATTGGCATAATGGATTATTAGTAACTTGACTGCTCTCGTCTGTCTCCATTTGAGCTAGAACGGAACAAATTTTGATCCACTGGATGCCATTTAGCTGTAGCAAGAACTTAACCATGCAGGCAGCGTATCCCTGACTTCACATCCAGCCCTCAGCCAGCATCATTCCTACCAGCAGGCAAGACGGACCCAGGGCAGGCAAACCCAAAGAATTCCAGCACCAAAGCGAGTGCTACTACACTTAAGCGTAGCTCCACAACTGATTTACATCGTGATTCTAATAATTTAGGTCCAAATCTTTAGGCCAGTTCTTCTGGGTATCAAATTTGGCAGCACAAGCCTGACTTTTTGAGATGGTGACGCTTCCTGTCCCTCCTGAAACCACTGGAAGCCACAGCTTAGTTGTGCTAAACCCAAAACAAACCCCTAAGAATTTATTAGCACATTCTGAAAGTACCATTTTCCACCTCTTTGTGTCCGTTTTCCTGCCTGTGACACAGACGGAACATGTTTTAAGGCAGTAGGGATGGAGGCCTCGTTACTGAGAGAAAAAGGGAGAGAAGGTGCAAAAATAGCGCCTCACTGAGTCTTTCTGCTCCAGTCGGTACCTCTCAGATCCTTCACGTGCTTTGTGTTCTTTTAAGGACAATCACTGTTTTTTCACCAACTTAAAGCCTGTGATTTGGTATTGTCTAATAGCGCATCATTTCTGACAAGAAGACAGCCCTGTTCACATAACACAGGCAGCTTCTGATCATCAACAATTCTCACAATATCAATTCTTTTCCCCATCAGGTATTTCACCGGGCTCTGGTTCCTGTAAGGCTTCCTCTACATCTGTAGATATCTGAGGTTCTGGATCTGCTGTGGTTTATATCCAACGATTTCCAAAGCGCCTCTTCACTTCCAAACTCCATCTGGTTCTGGATAAATGATCCTAAAGGTCAGGTTTATCCGTGCATCTCTGGAGTGATATTCCTTAGGCACTCTATGCTGGAAGTGGCATTAGAAAAAAAAAACAAACAAAAAATAAATCAAAAGCATGAGCTTGTGTATTTAAAATACAGTTAATCAAATGACTGTGGCTCTGGAAGCAGAACGTCCCATAGCTTTATGGGAGCGCCTCGCGCGTATTTAGGGAACTACGCTGCAAGGAAAGCACACCAAAGGTGTCACTGAGCTTTTACCTGCCAATCCTCCTGGGTAGCTCCTTCCATAAGCAGCAGAGTCCCGTGATCAAGCGGGATCCTCAGTCTTTCTACGTAAGTGTAGTCTCCGTTCTCTTCCTGAAAAGAAACGTCAGACACTGAGGAAGCAGGCATGTGCATCTGGTAGAAAACCCATCCGCTACAACAGAGCAAAAATAAGCAAAACAGGTTGCAAAACTCAAAGACAAATTATATGCAAACTTTTCTTAAGCCTTCAGAAGCCCCTTAGAAGATATTGATGAGCATTGATCAGATCCCCTCTGAGGCTTCTCTTCTCCAGCTCAGCAGCCCCAGGGCTCTCGGCCTTTCCTCAGCACAGAGATGCTCCAGGCCCCTCAGAATCTTCAGAGCCTCTACTGGACTCTCTCCAGTAGTTCCTTGTCTCTCTCGAACTGGAGAGCCCAGAAGGACCCAATACTCCAGAGGTGGCCTCGCTAGGGCAGAGTAGAGAGGGAGAGGGACCTCCCTTGAAAAATGGAGCTGAAAAGCTCAACACAACGAGCTAAAGTATCAGCTACTGGGAAAAATATGTCCTGGGCTTAAAACAAAGGTTCGGTTTTCCAAAGAACAACCAGGAGCGTGTGTGTGTATAAAAAAAGACGCAGGTAGGAAGACAACTGCAAACCCTCTGAGATGCAAAGAGCTTGGTTGGGATCAAATAAACTCCTGATAATAAAAAGGATCACTTGATGTCAGCGCGTGTGACAGAACCAGGCTATTCGATACTGCCAGTGCAACAGGCAGCACTGGTTAGTGAGTCAGGGTCTGTGTGTTTCCTGGGGATACCCAAGGGTTAATTAATCACTGTGCCAGTGATTAATGCCTGTGCGGATGGTTAATTAATCTCCCTAAGCCTCTGGGATCAAGGAGTGCTGAAGGCACTCAGCATCACCTGTAATACATGTTCTTTGTAAGGACAATGCAAAACGTTTTTCAACTTCTAAAATGATCAGCCACTTATCTTGCTCTGTTAAAAATAAGGTGTAATGCCCAAAATGTCGTCTTAAACTTCAGAGGAAAGAAGGAAGAGACATCAAAAATAGGTATTATAAACATAAGTGCTGATGAAAAGCAGAGAAATACCATTGCATGGCTGTTCGCTATTTCACACAGTTACATCATTTCCCTTTGTGGATGGAAAGCTGGGGATTTATTTTTACCTCTTGCTCATCTTGATTAAAAAAGAACTCTTCTAAGACAAACGATTTAGGAGAAAACATCCTTTTGACTTAGAAAAATCAGTGCATAAAAGCAGCAGTTACTTTATGTTTTAAATGGGACATCTCTGAGCTCAGTTTTACTTAGAAAAAGAGATTTTTTTATATCAGTTAGTTTGCAGTGCCAGCAAAGTTGTTTTAGAGGTCAAGAAGTTTATGAAGGAAAATTATTATTGATATTTGTATCTATCTATATTTTTAAAATACTGATAAAGGTGGAAAGAAATGCATCAGGAGACTTTTATATGGTCACTTTAAAACTCTGTGTATTTCTAAGAGATCTCATATAAAACTATGTAAATCACCAAAGTTTGTTTCTTCAGTCTCAGGAAAGTTTATCAAGATAACAGTAGGAAATAGGTTCTGGATAGTGTGGAAGCAGCTTCCATTATAAGGACAAGTAAACAGAAACATCCTGTAGAAGAACATATAAATAGTAACGCAATTATACATGCAAATGATGCAAAACTATTTTCAAAGGCTCAAGTCAGCAGCCTGCATGGAGAACACTCGCTTCTAGTCCTCTGCTTTACCTATTTACCTATTACCAAGATAATTATCCTTACAAAACTTCTAATCTAGTATTTCCCCGACTTCCCTCTTGCTCATATCCCTCTTTTCCAGTTTACTCCTCTACCACCAGCTGTGGAAACATCATCCTCCGCAACATGTCCTCATCTCTCAATACTTCTGCATTTTAACCTGTTTATTCTGAGGAAACCCTCACTGCAGCTTCTTGTGGCTTCAGTAAGAACGAGTATCAGGGATATCGCCCCTTCCTCTGTGGCCCACCTACAGAGGACTATCTTTAAACTCCCGCCGTCTTTGTGCAGCTGACCCAGCAGAACGCGAGCGAGCCAGCCCTAAAGCTCTCCCATCCTCCTCCCTGCTTGCCTATAGCTGCTGAAGTCCTGCCAGTGCTGGTGGACAAAACCTCCTCTGCAGCAGACCCTGCTGTCTGCAAGTCTCCTTCATGCCAATTCAAAAGTCCAATCCTCCTTGTCCTGATCCAAGCCTCTCTATCTGCTGTGCTCCATGTATTCCCGCGTTCATCTTCCATCAGGCCTGTTAGGACACGAAGGGTTATTTTTCCGCTGTTTTGAAAAGTACGAGGAGATCTTTAACTTCTGCTAGAACAGCTACTCAAGGACAGCAGGAAAGGACTGTGTTTTCGTGTTTCGTTTGAAGGACAGACCCATCTGAAGGCTGATTCTGAGAACATCACGAACATCCTGCTATTATCTAACACGTGTGAAGCTCCCTCTCTTCCCCAGCACCCATCTGTTTCCTTGGTTACCGATGGAAGCAGAGCAACCTGACAGCTGGCTTTCCAACTCCTTCCACTGTTCACACAGCAGTTCCTTGGACAACTACACCAAAATGGTCATTATGGGATCCAGACCCCTGCTACAGGATAGCTCTCCGTGGGCCGGTCAAAGTGATGTCCCCAGGGCTCAGTGCTGGGGCCTGTTCTCATTAATAACTTCATCAATGATCTGGACAAGTCTTGTGAGGAGCAGCTGAGGGACTTGGGGTTGTTCAGCTGGAGAAAAGGAGGCTCAGGGGAGCCTCTCACTCTCGACAACTCCCTGAAAGGAGGTTGGAGCCAGGTGGGGGTCTGTCTCTTCTCCTGAGGAACAAGAGATAGGACAAGAGGAAATGGCCTCAAGTTGCACCAGGGGAGGTTTAGGTTGGACACGAGGAACAATTTCTTCCCCACAAGGGTTGTCAAGGGCTGTGCCAGGCTGCCCAGGGCAGTGGTGGAGTCCCCATCCTTGGAGGGGTTTCAAAGCCGTGGAGATGTGGTGCTGAGGGACATGGGTTAGCGGTGACCTGGCAGTTGCTGGGTGAACAGTTGAAGTCAACAATCTTAAAGGGCTTTTCCAACCTGAACAATTCTATGACACCCAAAAAGCAGCTACAGCAACTTGGGTGTGGTGGAACAGGCCCCCATCTATCTAAAAGTAGGTGCAGAATTGCTACGTGCACAATTTAACTAGACTGAATATAACTCTGCCTCCCAGACCGCTATCACTGCCTGTCTTCTAAACGTTGACACAACTTTAACGACTGCATTTTCCGCAAACGTTAAATTCCTGCAGCTTAAAAACACCCCACAGAAATCTACACTGTGGGTGGGTGCAAGCAGGGAACTGGGGTGCAGTTACACCAGCTTTACCCACAACCCTGAGCAGCAACACCAGCACGAGGTCTTACACCGGTGAGCAAGAAGCAACGCTTCTTGTAACTGCTAAAGCAAAGGCAACAACTTACAGAAGCCCATTACAACTCAAACACAACATAATAATTGACATCAAAGCATTTTACAAGCTAACACAAATCCATCCTTTCACGTAGGGCATGCAGTCAGCTTTGTGAGTAGATTGCTTTGACTCCTGTATTTACCATAACACTTCAGTAATCTTGGTGCACTGGGGGTAGATATTACAGCATAGTCCCTTTTCTCCCCAAACACAGGTATCTGGCCTTCCAGAAGGCATGATCTCACTCTTTATCTCTCTCCTGTATCATCTGTATCATGGCCAGCCCTGCAGTCAGTTACTCTGCACTAGGCGACAGCACAAAACTGGACCAGCATTAAGGATCTCACACCCTCATCAGTAAAGATCCAGATTATTTCCACTGGTTCCTACATAGTTTTATAGAAAATGTTGTTTAATTTAAAGGATGCATTTTAAGTACTTCCAGAGTCTCTATCTGGACTTTTGGTTTTTTTTTTTTTCCAAGGGAACTTGTAGCCACTGACTTTCATTTCTCACATCTTGAATTACTGCCAGCCTTCCTCTTGAGGGATTTTCTAATCACACTTTCTGTTCTTTAGCAAGGCTGGTTTTAATTTTGTTTAGGCCTTGATAATAAAGCCTGAAAGCTTGCTAATTAAAAGCTTTTCCACAATAGCACTCCTAAGTAGCATTTTAAGGAGTATCCCCAACCGCTGCTTGCTGCCCCTGCCCCTCCTCAAAAGGGCCAGGGAAGAAATGTAAGCTTGGCTCCAAGCTGAAAGGAAGCAGTCTGTGAAATAACACAGCAGCACGATCCTGGAGGACACAAAGGGTCCTTCATCCACTGAAGCAGAAGTTTCCACACACGTTTTAAGACATTTTGGATCTTCTAGCTTGTTTAAACAGGAAATGAACCAGCTTAATTGGAGAAGGGGGCTGCCTTCCCCCCCTGCATCACCTAGAATATTAAGTTATATACAACTCAGGAGCAGTACATCAAATATCAAAAATGGCTTGGGGTTAGCAACTATCAACTACTTTTCCAAGTTTCATAAATTTCTGGTAGTCATTTTAACTACTCCAATTTCTATTCTCAACGTATCGATCGATTGGGGAAGAGATCTGAACTGTGCTTGACCAGCACACATGGAAGTTACCAACCAATAGTCCTGATGGCAAGGTCAGAAAAGGGGGTTGTTATAATAAACACACACATCTCAGCTTGATTCTTGCTCTCCCTGTGCCTGACCCTGTCCCGTTCTCCTCTACTGCCTGGTTATCCACAGGACAACCGCAGGACACTGCTCGTGACAGAGCTGCCCAGCAGCTCTGTTGCCCCACTCGCAGTAGTGGTCTCATGCTGCTATCCCAGGATCTAAATATCCCAGGATATTGCAAGTATCTAAACCTGCCCCTTGATCGATCGCTGAACCCATCCTGGTGCTGTTCACAGAATCATAGAATCATTTTGGTTGGAAGAAACTGTTAAGAATAGAGTCCAACCACTAACCCAGCACTGCCAGGTCACCACTAAACCATGTCCCTCAGCACCACATCTCCATGGCTTTGAAACCCCACCAGGGATGGGGACTCCACCACTGCCCTGGGCAGCCTGGCACAGCCCTTCACAACCTTTTCAGTGGAGAAACTTTTCCTCATGTCCAACCTAAACATCCCCTGGCATAGCTCTTGTCTTATTTGCTTGTTCCCTGGGAGAAAAGCCTGACCCCACCTGGCTCCAACCTCCTGTCAGAGTTGTGGAGAGTGAGGAGGTCTCCCCTGAGCCTCCTTTTCTCCAGGCTCAACAGCCCCATGTCTCAGTCGCTCCTCACCAGACTTGTGCTCTAGACACTTCCCCAGCTTCATTGCCCTTCTCTGGACACGCTCCACCACTCATCAGTCCATACTGAAAAGAAACATAGAGGCTAAAACAAGACATACATGAAAGGACTAGCTCACAATTAGCCAGGTGCTAATTCCTCTATGTGACTCAGTAAAGAGCAGCTCTCCCAGGAGACACCAGAGCAGAAGGCACCTGCCCCATGCAGGCCATTGGGGAAGCCCAACTTCCCAAGACAAGCACCAGGGCAGACAGGCAGCGTTAAACATGGCTCAGGACTATAGAATACACTACTTGGGCGGGGAGGGAAGAGCCAAGCCTTGGTCCTGAAGCCCAATTAGCCTCTAGACACAACACCATAGTGTTCAGCAAAATCATCCATCAGATCTGACAGCTCTTCAAAGTCTTCTACATCATGGAAGAGCTGAGCTCTCAGCTCCTGTTGAGAAGCCCAGAAGTGAGCATAGGTCAGATGTGCTTGTACAAATATGTACCATGCATGTACAAACAAACAAGTTTTTATTTATCTAACAATCTTTCTGACTTTTTCAGGGTGTGAAACAGCAATTCTATTCCCCATGCGCTCAAAAAAGATATTTGGGAGTGTTCACCCAACTGCTGGAATGACCCTTCGCTCCTTCACTGCTTGTATCTGGATCAAGGTGACTGAAGCTTTGGACAAAACTATTGTCTTCTCCTATGGAACCAAGTTAAATCCATACGAAATCCAGCTTTATCTCAGCCAGGAGTCTGTGGTGCTTGTTGTTGGCGGTGACCAGCACAAGTTAGCTGCCAAAAACATAGTTGTTCCTGGGAAGTGGATGCATCTCTGTGGTGCCTGGAGCTCAGAGAACGGATCTGCATCCCTGTGGGTGAAGGGAGAGCTCGCGGCCACCACCTCGGACTTTGCCAGTGCTCACACCATTCCAGACGGAGGGATTTTGCAGATCGGTCAAGAAAAGAACGGCTGCTGCGTTGGAGGTGGATTTGACGAAGCTTTAGCCTTCTCTGGAAAATTAACTGGTTTTAACATGTGGGACAGAGTGCTCAGTGCCAGAGAGATAGCAATGCAGAGCGGGGAGGACGCGTGCAGCATCAGGGGCAACATCATCGGGTGGGGAGTCACAGAAGTTTTGCCATACGGAGGAGCCCAGTACGTGTCTTAAATTCTAGCAAGGCAGTTTGTGAAGCAGAGAAGGTACTTCACGAAGAGCTGAACGCCAACATGTACAAGTAAACAGAGCCTCAGGCCCCGTGTCTCTCCAATTCCCAAGGAAGATTAGCATTGTGAGTTTACAAACTGAGGTACTGTGGAGATGGGATTTGATCTCTGGTTTTGGCAAAACACTGACAAAAAAAACCCCGCATCACGACATTGGAAAAGCTGTTGAGGTCAGACAACTGCTGTCTCTGGTGCCGTGTTTTCTGATGTATAATAGCAAGCGCTATCAAGGGCATTTTGGGGCTGAACTGTGTTCCTGGCATCCCTGTGATGCTCCTGGCATCCCTGCTGAAGCCAACACATCGGGTATCTGCTGAGCAGTCTCTGCAGTCCAGGCATAAGGCTCTGCATCTCCCAGGCTCCTCCAGCCCTTGGGTTTCATAGTGCTAATGTGATTTGTACAGAGGGACCACATAAGCCAAGAAATGTGTTGTTTAGTAATCATCGTTAGTAAGTTGTAGGCTATAGCAAAACTAGCTCCTTGTTTAAAGCATTATTTATGCCACAGGTTGACCTAACATAAAAGTCATATTCCCCATCATAAGTTGATGTTGCATTTGGAGAAAACGCAGCTGTATTATATTGTAAATTGACTTTGTCATAATTTTATTGAAATTATTTTTGTAAAGTTGTTCTGTAAATAAAGATACTTTACTAAACTACAGCTTTCCACGCTTCTCATGAACTGAAGCTCTTAAAGTAAGTACCAGTTGGGAACTTTTCCATGTTTTGAACCATACAGTTTTAGCTGCTAGGAGGGAAAAAAAAAAAAAAAAATCAACATCTCATACAGAGACCCTCAGAGGACCAAAACCCAAGTGTTAGCCAGAGACAGCTGTATGGAAGAGATGCTTTGACACTGATAGCGTCCTTTGACCCGAGCCTGTGCTAGCATGGCATGGGGAAGCTGAAGGAAGGAGGGGCTTTGAGATATCCACAAAAAAAAAAAAAAAAAAAAAAATCAGTCAGTACCCCATGCACAACGCTGGCCATCCAGGAAGGACATGCTCGGTTTTAAGATATCTTTAGGTATCTAAAGTAATCAGCTTCTTTGATGCTAACAGGAGGTTTGTACAAGGCAGAATTGATGAATATCCAATGGCAGCGGCTTTCTACTCTCACATTCCCAAGCTTAGCCAAAATCCAATAAAAACATAGGGCTGTATACAGAGCATGAGAAGCAGATGCAGAGAGCCAAGGCGCTGGTGGTGATTTGCGTTTAGAAAATGGAGCAGAACTAGACAAAGATGAACAGTTATTCACTGGATACGTAGCCATTTATGACAAGCACAATTATTCACTACCTGTTGAAGCCTCTGAACAAGTTATCATAGAGAATGTCTTACTCAAAGCAATTCTTATTTCTATTGGCAGCAGCCCACCCCTCTGCTCTCTTCACATGTTTCTCCATCTTTCTCATTCTCTACAGATGTCCTGAAAATGTTCTTTGAAAAGTTTCTTGACATGTTGCTATGATTATTCCTGAATATGACACAGCTACCAGTCCTTCCTTCCACAATACAAAAGTAGTAAGAAAAAGCCATGACAAGGTAATTTCCACTTTACTGTGCCATTCAAGGGCATCTGTATGTGCTTCATACCTGAAGTCACACGACCTGCTCCACGATTTTGGCAACAATTCACACAATCCCAGCATAGTGGAGGTTGGAAGGGACCTCTGGAGATCATCTGGTCCAACCCCTCCTGCTCCAGCAGGTCACCCAGAGCACGGTGCCCAGGATCGTGTCCAGGCAGGTTTGGAATCCCTCTGGAGAAGGAGACTCCACAACCTCTCTGGGCAGCCTGGGCCAGGCTCGGACACCCTCACAGAAAAGTTTTTCCTCCTGTTCAGCTGGAACCTCCTGGGTTCCAGTTTGTGCCTATTGTCCCTTGTCCTGTCGCTGGGCACCACTGACAAGAGTCTGGCCCCATCCTCTTGACCCCCACCCTTTAGATTGTTATAAACATGTTTATTTTATATAAGGTAAAAATAACTGCTGTGATTACTGAAATTTCTTCTACTACTCCGCAATAAAAATGTATCTAAATTATAAAAGTAGTAAGCACAACCGAAATCCTTTACTAAAGGGTATCTGCAAATAGCCTTCACTACAGAACAAGGAACGATTACCTCCGTTCAGCTGCCGTCAGCCAGAAAACAGATCCTCAGGGTTACAAAAACCACTCCATGTCCCAATATTGTGCAAGGGCAAAACCACTCTCAAATCCTCATTCCATACAGTGCCCCCCATTAAATGAAAACAAATGTCTGTGAAATGCAGCAGAAAGAGCAAAAAAACCCCCAAGATTACAAGAAGTCCTTCCTGGCTGCTTTTCTCACTGTACCTCATACCTGAAATGCTTCATCTTGGCAGTCGCCTTTTGCTGTCTCTGTTCTGGTTTGGCAGATGACCAAAGGCAAAGCCAGTCTGTTCGTTCTCACCAACTCAGCTGGAAAACTCTCCTTTTTCCAACTGCTTTGCTCTTCCTTTATCACCTCTGTGGACTGGCAAAGCTTTAGCCTCACAGTCTAGCCCCTTCCTGCCCAGCACCACAAGTCATCTCCATCAGCACACTTCTCTCTCCTTTCTAGCTTAACTATAGTTTTCTTTGTCAACAGTTACTTTGCCTGGTTGGAAAACACCGAATAAATAGTATTTTGGAGGACTTTAGGCTCTGGAGAAGTCACTGTGGCCCTGCTCTCGCACTGCAAACTTAGACATGAAGGAGGAAGCACAAGACACACACGCCTGGAGTACGTTGCTGAGCCCAGTTCTGCTCTGAGACAAGCTGAGTGCAGCATCCACATCCCTTGCCTGAGCTCCTGGGAAAGGTAAAGCAGCCGTGGGATGCTTGGATACAGCAATGATCGCAGGGTAGTTTTGCTGCTGTCCCCTGGAAACGGGAATAAATCTGCCTGTCCCTTACGCTGGTGGAAGGTGTGAGCACAGGGCCTGTCAGCATCGCGGGCAGCGTACAGACATCTGCATGTTTAGAAGCTGAGTTCACACTAACGGGAACAGAGTAGTTAAACACTCTTTCTAAAGAGCTCTGTTTAAGCTAATAAGATAAGAACATGATCATGCAGCCAAACAGTTGCCCCAAGTAATCAAAAAATCCAGTTAGCTTTCAAAGACCCGCAGGCAATGGGCCAGAGCCTACTATCAGTCTGGCTGGTGCCATTAGGCTGAGCCCTGTCTGCGCAGCACCAGAACAAGGCCCTTTGTCTCCATGCTGCTCTGGAAATTCACCCCTAGCAGCTTATCCCCTTCCCTTCTCCCTTCAGCAAACACTCGTGTTTTAAGCGTGGTCCTTCTCCTGCTGCAAACCAACCTTTTCATGCCTGAAATACAAATTATGTACAGCGCAATTAAAGCCGCTATGTAAAAGCAAGCACTTTATTCAGAGTGCCCTCTCCCAGTCTGGAATTTCCCAACCTGATGTCCACAGCAACATCTGCTGGCAGAATAACATAAATACACAAAAAAGAGCAGGCACAGTCACGATGAAACCATCCGTCGTGGGTGTAACATCACTTTTCCCAAACCTGTGACTATACCACAAAGCCCGTTTCACTCTCTCTTTATTCCTAGCACTGAGTTCCAAGTGGCAATGCACAAAGTGAAACGCATAAATAGTAATATCACAAGTCTTAAAAGAATTATCCACCTGGCTTTGTAAGTGGTTAGCGATATTCTGTTCTTGGACTCGACTCCATTAGTATTATCTCATTGCTCATACACATTTATCATGTTTACCACACTTTTGTCCTTAAAGCAGACAGAACTATGCAAACTCTTACCACAATGTCTTAAGGATAAAATTACTTTCCAGCTCAGCTAGCCCTCCATAATACACTCCACTTACATTTTTTAATAAAGACAGAATGCATGCATTTCATTTGAGGGCTGATCATAACAACGTTCTTGGAATAATTAAACAGCTATTGCCGCTTATTGCTATTACCACACTTGAAGAACACCAAGCAGCAATTTTACTGCACAGCATTGCAACAAATACTGACAACTTTACTACTTCAGCTACATTGGACTTCCTTTGGTAAAGGCATAAATATTTCTGGCTTTTTAAACCACAAAACGGAGCTGTACGGAGTTTAGCAGCAATATTCTATGTAAAGCGAACAATGCAGGCAAAATTAAAGAACCACAACCAAGCTTTTAGATCTTGCATCTGACCATTTTGCCACAGAACGGGGATTCATTTCCCCCGTTTACATTTTGGAGTATTGCCAATGACACTAATAGAAGGGATGAGAGCTCAGTCACTAGTGTCTCATATCATGGCTTATAATTTGAAGGCCATTAGTAGAGTATACTAACAAGTACAGATGGATTTCCTGCCCTACGGGTCATCCAAGCTACTCTGAAACTTCCAGAGTCAGCAGCATTCAGAAAATTCACATATTCTTGAAAGGTCCTGATACGCTCTGTTGTTAGATGGTGTCTAACATGTTTCATGTACATATCTATAAATGTGTGATATGTGTTTCATACACGTTTTAATGTACGTCGTACCTCTGTACTTGGCACCGGGGAGGCTGCAACTTGAATCCTGGGTTTGGTTTTGGGCCCCTCACTCCAAGAAGGACATTGAGGGGCTGGAGCATGGCCAGAGAAGGGCAACAAAGCTGGGGAAGGGTCTAGAGCAGGAGTGTGGTGAGGAGCGGCTGAGGGACTGGTGAGGAAGGCTCAGGGGAGACCTTCTCATTCTTGACAGCTCCCTGGAAGGAGGTTGGAGCCAAGTGGGGTTGGGCATTTCTCCCAGGGAACAAGCAACAGGACAAGAGGAAACGGCTTCAGGTTGCACCAGGGTAGGTTGAGGTTGGAGATGAGGAACAATTTCTTTGTGTCAAGGGCTGTGCCAGGCTGGGCAGTGCAGTGGTGGAGTCCCCATCCCTGGAGGGGTTTCCAAGCCGTGGAGATGTGGTGCTGAGGGCCAGGGGTTAGTGGTG
>JAVSBS010029383.1:2037-12860 GCA_033124195.1 Coracias cyanogaster | reverse complement strand
GCAGCTTTCCTTTGAAAGACTATTTATTAGCCAGGCAGAAAATCCTATTTAAAAAAGAGGAGTTTCCATGATTTTTCTGCAGTATTCATTTTCAAGTATTCTGCCAAAAACCAGGATGTTTTGCATAAGATGGAAACCAAAATTTTGGATGGGACCTTGAGCAGGAGGTGAAGCATGTGCTGAGTTCCCCAGAAGTCCCAGGAGGCACTTTGACTTGAGAGACCTAGGATTCCTTCTCTGCCATATATATATATATATGATTTTTTTTTTCCTGGATTAAACTAACAGTGTCTGATGGGAATGTCTGCTTCCTGGCAGGAAGTGAGTGTCTGCAATGTTGGACATGATGCAAGTTATCCCCTTTCTGCTTGTTTGGTAACACTGTTCTGGCTAAAATAAGGTGCTCACTCCTGGTATGCTAGTACAGCTAAATAAATGTGGGACAGGGAATGGGGCTAAGCACTGGTCCCCAGCTTTTCTCTGCTGAACTTTTTGTTCACTCACGGGCTGGCCTGACCACTCCAACAAGCTTTTTCCAAGAGAAAAAAGCTTTTTCCAGAGCAAGGCCTGCTTCTGGGGAGAGTTTTTCCCAGCAACTCCTCTCAGAAGGAGGGTTCATCGCCATGGGTGAACTTGACCTTCCAACATAGATGCATGTCCTCATGCCACAAGCTGATGTTAATAAAACACCCACTCACATGTTCATGCCATTCAGAACTGCAGAGCAAACCTTGGACTATTTCAGAAAAAAAAAAAAGTTAAATTTCCCTTTCCAAAATCATGATTCTGTCACTGGAGGGGCACCAGCAGGGTCCCAAAGGACATTCAGGGAGAGGATGGGGTGGGACTGCTAAGAAGGGACATGTCCTGGGCAGCATGGATGTGAGACAGTCCATGTCACTCAGGGACAGGGACATAGCCTTTGCTGTCTGGCTTTTCAACATCAGATACTGGAATTCACATCCCCCGGGTACCCAAAGGAAAAACCAAACTGTTTTCCCATGGTGAGCGTCAGGCAGGTGTAAATCAGGGCAGCTGCCAGGAGCTGCTCATCCCAAGTCAGCACCAGCGTACAGATGGAGGCATGGTGCTGTGCCTGCCCCTAGACACCTCTGGCAGGAGGGTTTTACAAGAAAAATAGCTGACCCTATTAGACCCTTGCCTGCACAACGCTATGGATGAGAGATATCATCTGGAAGCTCTTGCCATGGGGAGGCTCTCTGTGTTGTGACATGCAGCATTCACTTGAGCTGAAGGAAGGGTTAGTTTTGCCATGTAAATGGATGAAACCTTTTCACCTTGAGGACTTTTCAGGGCCACAGGATAGAACACCTCTCATGAGAAAAGGCTGAGAGCCCTCAGGATGTTTAGACTGGAGAAGAGAAGACTGAGAGGGGATCTTATCAATGTTTATAAATATCTGAAGGGTGAGTGTCAAGAGGATGGGGCCAGTCCCTTTTCAGTGGTGCCTAGTGATAGGATGAGGGGCAACAGGCAAAAATTGGAACACAGGGAGTTCCACCTTAACATTAGGAAAAACTACTGTACTGTGAGGGTGACGGAGCACTGGAATAGGCCGCCTGGAGAGGTTGTGGAGTCTTCTTCTCTGCAGACTTTCAAAACCCACCTGCATCCATTCCTGTGTAACCTGCCGTAGGTGAAGCTGCTCTGACAGGGGGGTTGGACTAGACGATGTCCGGAGGTCCCTTCTAACCCCTACCCTTCTGTGATTCTGTGAAATGCTTACCTACATGATTTGTTAGCCTCTCCTGTTTTGACTGTACTTTGCACCAGGCATGCTGTCAGTTACTGCATCTCAGCTGCAGGGTGGAAAATTCCAGCCAAAGGGGACATATCTTCTATAAATGGCTTCATTCAATCATAAAGCACTCATATGACCATCTCACAAGATATTTTAACTGGAACAAACAGCAAGAATAGTCATGTAGAGATGATGAGGTTTAAACTCTGCAGTGCCATGATGGGAAAGTGCCGAGAAAGATTTTCTTGGGAATTGATTTTCCTCTTGAATGTCGCTAGTAGAAACGTTGATAATAAAGCTTAACCTAGGTATCTTTAAATAAAAATGGCATGCCCCTACAGTGGTTGACCTGCAGGAAAACTGGTCCAAATACCTTTTTAGATCTAAGGACTAAAAGAGGAACAAAATATGCAAAATAATTATTATAATCCATTGATTTCACAAAAACAAAGCAGAGCAACAAATAATTGTGATAGCAAATTGGATCATAAAATGGCAATATGCCAAGCTGCACATCAGCTGGGTCTTTTTTACTTGCCTGTTGGCAAAATAAAGAGGATTAGGGGAATGACTCATCTGTTGATTGGAAAATCTAGTTTAAAGTTGCAAGGAAATTTGAACAACAACATTTAATAAGCAGTAACTTGCTACACAAAAGTTTCTGCTCACTTACAGCTCCGCTCCGCAGCTTGTAAACTGTGGATGCTGTGGAGCAGCAGAACCAACCCAGCTCTGATGTCAATCCCTCATCACCAGGTTGTGCCTGCTTGTGTCTGCTATGGTCCTAGGGAGTGGGGTCACATTAGCAACAACAGAAAAATGTGATGTATTTTCATAGGGGAAAATCTTGGTTTTGCTGTAGCTGTCAACAACAATTTTATTCCTGGCTGAAGTGCAGTCAGGGTTTGAATCTTTCCTACATGAATAGGTCTCCTATATGAAGTCTGGATTCCTCCTACGCTGAGTTTGGATTCATAATGCACCCAAAGTTCTGGTTTTAAAACTCTGTGGCCACCAAACTGATGCCTGTGTGTAGTAAAGGCAGTGGGAAACATCATACTGTTCAAACTCAGACTTCAACGCTCTCCCCCCTACACACACACACACACACATGCTCACACCCACACACACCCTGTTATCAGAGCCGCCAGCAACTCCCTGCCCTGCAAGCACTGGTGAGGCTCCAAACCCTGCAGCAATTCTGGGCAAAGCCATCATTGCTGGGGAGCTCCTGGCCAACTGCCCATCCATCATCTCATCTCTACCCTGGGCTCATTCAGCCCAAGCTGCTGCTTCAGCTTCATCTTGCAAACCCCTGATATCACCAGACACCTTAGCAAAACTCAAACTCCATTTGGCTCAGCAGTCTGGTGAGGATCTAGGTAACAGGTTTGTGTACGTGCTCTGTGGTTATGCCTCCGCTATACATAATTGCAGCGTGTTGGTGTTTGGCAAGTGCCATCTGGTTTTCATTTTCTTTCACAGTGTAATTCATCACCTCCACCCCCACAGATTTACAGTGCAACTGCCTTTCTGCTTTCAAGACAATTGCAGCTACACTGAGTGTGTTTTGATTTATTTTAGTGGAACCCAGCAGACACACCATCAAATCATTCTCCTTTAAATTAAAAGGAATTTGATTTGCAAATTTTAGCAAGATAGGACTACTTTTAAAATCTTAACTGATCAAGTAATAAGATTCTAAGAAGAAGGAAGGATCAACCATAAAATAGCTCTGCTCACCATAATCTAGGAAAATACTCTGGAGAAATAGCACCTAAAGCACATTAAAGCCCATCAAAACTATATAAGCAATAAAAGCGAATAATTAGAAGAGGTGTAGAGAGGAAAATACCTCTTGCACCTCAGTACAGGAAATTATTTGTTTAATACTTCTTGTTGTGACTCTGGCTACTGTTTCTGTTTGCAAATTGGCAGTGTTAGGTTAATGACTGTACTCAATGATCTTAAAGGTTTTTTCCAACTCAAATGACTCTATGATTCTGTGATTAAAAGCTGTTGTTGAATCTGGCACTATGGGAGGGGACACTGGCCTGTTCTGTATGTGCATCTCCATGCAGGCAAGGCAAGAAAAATAAAAATTTAAAGCTAAGAAGGAGCAAAAGATAGAACTGATTACAGAAATAACAAAAATGAGTAACAGACAAACCAGGAAGAATGTTTTTATTGCAGGTCCTTGAGACTTCCAATGAACAGTTTTCTCCCCTCCACTTTTAAGCACATATGCTGGAAACACCATTGGACACAGATATAAGGAAAACTGTAAAAAGAGCATAAGATCCAAAGAAACAGCTCACATCTGGTGATATGGATTATTTTATTTCTCAGCAACACCAAAAGCCCCCTTTGCATTGTAATTTTATGTGCTCCTCAGCTATGTCTTAGGGTTCACTTTGCACAGTAGTTATTTTCATTGGGTGGTATTGTGTGCTGAAGTATTCTGAATTGAGAACAGGATTACCAGGTTAAAGGGACATTGTCAAAAAACATTACTTTACATGCACATACACACATTAAAAACCTTATTAAGTCTACTAACTCAAGCAGACAAAAGCCTAGGAAGTGTCAGAATTAATGCTATCTGTGTTACCCTAAATCTGTCCTTTCCCCACATGCATCATGGCTACAGTCTTTAATAACATGATCACCAATTTATTTTCTCCCCAGGGGCTTCTGTCTTATTCAGTGTCCTCTGTTGGATGCTCCTTCCCCAGCTCCCTGTTCCTTGGATATCTCCAAGCTCACTGCACAGCCCAACATCCACATATTTTCCACAGGAATAACAAGTGGAAATTATCTCACGCAGAGGACATGCCCTTTGCTGAATTTAAAACCATATTTAGTAGGAAAGCATTAGAGCTTCTCCATGTTTTATAATTCTCCTAAGTAAGTGGAAAGCATTATTTTTTCCTCGAAGTCACTGATTTCAGCAGAAGATAAAGCAAATCCATTGCATGGATTATTTCAGCCTGGATAGTTCAACTTCAGAGGTCAGAAGCAAACAAAACCAGAATCTAATAAAGGCAAATATTTGAAAGTTTTGCCTTGGTGACATGATTGCCTTTACCCATCACACAGCTCATTTTTTTATAAGCCTGACATAGTCCCTAGGTGTTTTGTCAGCAGCCTATCTTCCTGAGAG
The DNA here is from genome assembly GCA_033124195.1 of Coracias cyanogaster. Lineage (NCBI taxonomy): Eukaryota > Metazoa > Chordata > Aves > Coraciiformes > Coraciidae > Coracias > Coracias cyanogaster. The sequence continues at coordinate 7,935 of JAVSBS010029383.1, read as the reverse complement.
GAACCAGAAGCTAGTGTCTAACGCTGGTCCCCAAGTACGACACCTGCATAAACCTGGGAGGAGAAGTTGTCCAGAGTTAGTGCTGTTCCCTCTCCCCATCTGTCCCCTCGGGGTGGTCTGTAGGCAAGTGGGATTCCTGCAAAGCAAAAGCTGCCCATGTTGGACACCCAGAGACCTCTCCAGGCTGTGGACAGGTGCCTGTGCTCCTGGTGGGTGTAGGAGCAGTGGCCAGCTTCCCCTCTGTTTCATTCTCTTCCTTCGTGGAGTGAGGGGAAAAACAAAAAGTAAGGGAGCCAAGAAGGCTCCAGAATTGCTTTCATCCACTTAAAAAGTAAGGCCAGGCAATTAAACAAACTGTAGCAGCTAAATTAGTCATATCTCACAACAAGAATGAAGAAACCCAATCCCATTTGTCCCACAATCTCTGGGTTGCTAGTGTTGCTTCAATTTTACCCTTTATCCCTCCCCCACTGTGTTTGATTATCTATACAAAAGGCTAATAAATTCTCTGCTGAATTTAAAAAAGCAGCAGCATTTGCATTTTGAACACCTGGCCCTTGATTCAGCCCATTTAATTATTACGCTTCAGAGGATGCACCCAGTTTTGCCACTCACCCTTGCCAAGGAGGCACGGGCTAGTGGGGAATGAGCAGTGGGATTACCGGCCACTCAGCCTGCTGCTGTTTATTGAAATATCACCAATTGCTATTCCTGATTTGGAGCCTAATCTACACTGCAGGTTGGAAACTGCTATCCCAGGGATAGCTCTATCCCAGCACTAGCTCTTTAACTGTATGCACCAGTAATCACATTTAATTTGACTAGGCTTGCATAAAGCTTTGTCTAAGAAGGATACATTTCCAGCCTGTCTTATGGACTCACACTTTCATTAAATGCCGCTGTGGTCTGCTTGAATTTTGAATGCTTTGTTTACTTGGATTCACCTCTAACCACATTACAGTGAAAAAGAAATTCTTCCAGAGGCTAACAAGTATGCTTATAATAAAACTTTTTAGAAGGTGCTCAGAATTTCCTTTCTCTTAATTTTTCCACTGTTTCCATTATTTGTAATGTGCTTATGTCAAGCTCTCTTGGCAAGGCACAGGCTTTCATCTCATGTGTTTTATAGTGCCAAGCACTTTCTTTTTTCTTTTGAAATGATTATAGGTTTTGAGATTTTTAGATCAAGCTACAAATGTTTCTTCTCTGATAAAGATTTTGGGTCAAGCAGCTATTATTCCTTTCTTATCCTAGATTAAATTTCCCTGAAGCAGAACAGTGAGAATGGAGAATATAATAAAATCCATTAAAACTCATACACTGGAATTAATGCAGTGAGTTAGACTGGTGCAATAGCATTTCTTGGGACACCTGAGCAGATCTAATGGATCCCTCACCCCAGAATGAACCTTCCTTTTGAAAGCATGGAGCTTTCAGATTGTCTCGTTTGTCTTACTGAATTATATATTGTTTTTCTTTTACACCAGCCCATTATCCCTGGCAATGGCCTCCAGGGCAAGGGCTGTCTCTGTTGCATGTATGTACAGTGCAAACACAGCAGGGAACTATTGCTGATACTGGGTGACTTCGGCAGTTTCATTAGAGTAGCATTTGTTACCACTCTTCTCTCCCAGCATGCCTGTGACCCAGACCAGATCAATAACAATTAAATAAAAATAACATACATATATATGAATACTAGATTATATATACTGCATCTCCTACATGCCTCTCTCCTGATACGTTTATCTATATACAGGTGTTTATGTTTGGGAGATAAAATACATACGATCTGAAATTTGTTACATGACTTCTGTTTCTTGAGCAAGTAGAGATTTCCTGGGGGAGGTGATACTCCTTATTATACCCAGTGAGATAGTCGTTTAAAAAAAAATAATAATTGCACAAGGCCTTGCGTACTCAAAAGCTTGTCTCCCATTTTAAACTGCCACAATTGCACTAACAAGAGATAGTATTTTTTCCTTGCAAATGTTGCCATGCTTGTATTTGCAGATCATTACGGGTTTTACAACAGCAGCGTGATTGCTTCCTCTGTTGGAGAAGGAAGGTGGTGCTCAGAAAGCAGCCGCCAGGACTGAAGGGCCCTCAGGTTTGGTGCACAAGAGGAAGGGCACAGGGAGCAGACATGATGCACCAGACCTTATGTGACTGCTCTGCAGAGCTTCATGGGTTTCGCAGCACCTGGCAGCCTTCCTAGGACAGCCTGGTGGCTTCTCCATGACTGCCAGCAAGGCTGCCTTTTCAGATAAGCTGCGTCTTTGCAATGCCTGGTTAAGAAAATAGACTTTTCTTAACATAAGCCACTCCAGTGCTGTCAAGGTTTCCTGACTTGAAGCCCACTCTCCTCTCCCATGCACTGCTGTGAGCTGCGTGCAGGGGTGAAGACTTCTGCATTGCTAAAAACTGCGTGTGGATGGAGAAAACGATGACCAAAAAACAGTAGGCCAGAGAGAAGATAGGTTCCTGCTGGGGGCTGTGCATGGCAGCCCTCTGCAGCTGGCTGAGCTCTGGAGTGGCTGCTGTGCAACTTAGCCGCACCCAGGGAGGCCATGGCTGCCATGTGTGCACACAGACCCATGGGCTGGACACCCCTCCGAGGGGCTTCCTCATCACCACTGCACCAGGGTGAACCCTTTGCTCCTGGGAGAGCTGGGGTGGGCCTCCCCAGTGGTGCTCTGGTGGGGCAGCTGTGCATGAGCACTTGGAGCAGGGAGATGAAGGCACTATGAAATAGTTATCTGCTATTAGTAACAGCAACTTGACTATATTAATAGCAACAGCTTAATTAATAAAAGGCCTTTGATAAATATTGGCTGTGACTTGTGTTTATCCGGACTCAATTGTCTATGAGAAAGAATTGTCTCCTCTATGACAAGGAGATTGGGCAAAATGAAAATCAGCAGCTCTCTGCTGTACCATGCATCCCCGTAAGAACACAGGGCAGCATTTTCAAATTAATAGAAAAGTGCCACCTTAAAAGTTATCCCAAATATTTTTAATTCCTCCAGCTTGTTATCTGTCTTACAGATGACTCAAACTTTCTTCCTCCTGTTTTTGTCTGGTAGAATCCTCTATCACAAAGCCCCGTTAAGGCAACATTCTGGAGGCACATCACGGCGACCCTTTGTTACAGTATAATCTCCCACTCATAACAACTTTTTAGAGTTTTCATTCCTAAAAACTCTGAAATTAGACTAGGCACAAAGTAAGATGCTGCAAGCCTTATTACAGAGTTGGTGTGGAACACACTAGGTAGAATCCCCCCACTCTCCTCCTCCTGACCTCCAGGTCTCCTCCTTAATTGTTTAAGACACATTTCCACTGTTAGATTTATACACATGTTGAAACATGTGCCCCTAACATGATGGTATCTTCCTTCCATCCTTCCTCTTTTACAGCATCCCTGTAGAGATAAAAATGGGTATTTGCTTACAGACCAGTTGCCTACTGCTATGAACATTGCAGCTGGGACATGTAAGGAGGTCCCATTTGGGAGCTAACAATCATCTTCTGCATGCTGGTTCCAGCTGCACCCATGCACGTGAGAATGAACCAGCACAACCATCAGCATTGTGTCTTGGTTAGAAATGATTAAAATGTTTGAAAAAGCATCTTCATTTTAATTCCAAGATTTTTCAAGTGCTCCAATCTTTGAGCAAAAATTAGCCTACGCTTGTGCTGCCTCACGTTTGTGTTCGACCATGGGTGATGATGCATTACAGAAAGAAGCAATATTTTTTGCAATTTTGTTACCTGATGCAGTGAGTATAGTGCTTTTATCTTTGGGACCATGGACAGGTGCCACAGGCAGCCAAGGCATGCCCCATAGGGAGCACATCCAAGCTGACTAGACTGAAGTAAGGGCAACTCTATGTTCCTTTTCCAAAACTTTTGATTTTTGGTAAGACCAATGAACTAACTTTGTGACCGCATGTTCTATTAAAAAAGTACCTTCAACTAAAACCTTAGGATATTTGCAAACTCTTGTCTTCCTTTTAGGCTAACTTCTCCTGCATAATAGACACTGCATGTCTCTGCCTATCTTTACTCTCCACCTCACCTTTGTACAGCAGTAGACTGTATGTCCTCACCAAATTCTGAATTCAAAGTAGTTCAGAGCAGCAGCTACAGGGAAAAAAGCATGTTCACGCAGATGCCTTAAACAATGAAATGCTGATGATACCAAACATGGTAGCTGGATACAGTCAAAGATTTTTAACAGACTCTTCTTCCCCTTCTCTCTATTTGTAGTTCCACTGTAGCCTTCCTGAGATTAGAATGGGGAAGAAGAGCCAGAATTGCCTGCAGTATTCAAAATGAACACACAACAGGAATTCACATAATTGCATTGCAATGTTTTCAGTTTCATCATCTGGTACTTTCCTAGTACCACCCATTATTCTTTTTGTTTTTTGACTGCTGTCCAGTTTGGAAGCTGGTGTTTTCGTAGAACCATCTTTTACAAGCCTGGGATCATTTCCTAAATGGCAACATAGAATCATAGAATGGTTTACATTGGAAGAGACTTAAAGATCATCTAGTTCCAACCCCTCTGCCATAGACAGGGACGCTTGCCACTAGACCCAAAAAATCTTGCACATCAAAGCCCAATCCAACCTAGTCTTGATCACATCCAGTGTTGGGGCATCTACAGCCTCCCTAGGCAACTTGTTCCAGTGACTGACCACCCTCTGAGTGAAAAGCTTCTTCCTTACATCTCATCAAAATCTAACCTCTCCAGTTTAAAGCCATTACCCCTCGTCCTAAAACTACAAACCCTTGTAAACAGTCCCTCTCTGGCTTTTGTGTAGGTCCCCTTCAGATACTGGAAGGCTGCAATGACATCTCCCCAGAGTCTTCTCTTCTCTCAGCCTGTCCTCATAGGAGAGATGTTCCAGCCCTCTGATCATGTTTGTAGCCCTCCTCTGGACCCTCTCCAACAGAGTTATGTCCCTCTTGTATCGGGGGCTCCAGAGCTGGACACAGTGTTCCAGGTGGGGTCTCACAAGAGCAGAACAGAGGGGCAGAATCACCTCCCTGGACCTGCTGGTCACATTTCTTTTGATGCATCCCAGGACATGGTTGACTTTCTGGGCTGCACTGGCACATTGCGGGCTCATGTTGAGCTTTTCATCAGCCAGCACCCCTAAGTCTTTCTCCTCAGGGCTGCTCTCAATCCACTCGTCCAAACTGTATTTGTGCCTGTGATTGTACCGACCCAGGTGGCAATGCACGTGGCCTTGTTAGATCAAAGAAGTTTAATACTCTGTGTATAAAATTAGACTTCTTTTTACTAATTGTACTTGATTTTATGTTTATCAATGTTACATTCCTTTTGCCTTTTTACTGCCCAGCCATTCAATCTCATGATATCCTTCTGCAACTCTTTGCAGCTTTTCTCTTTACTTTCAAGCCTGAGTAGCTTGGTATTATCAGTATATTCTGTCCCTGACTTCCCAAGTCCATTTCCTGATCATTCATCAACACACTGAGCAGCATAGGGCTAGTTTTTAGTATACTTCATTTACTATCTTTTAATCAGTCTTCCATAATTATGCCTTCTTTCTCATTCCACACAGTTTCTTTATGGACACTTGGCAAGAGATGCTACTGAAAGCGTTTTGAAATTTTAAGCAACCTTTGTTAGTCAGATCATCCTGACATACATGCTCAGAGATTCTTCCAAAGACCTCTAACAGATTTCATGGTTGTATATCCAATGTATCTCCTCTTTTATTATTAGAACAACCTGGTTATTGATACTCCAAGAGTGAGAAAGCAGACCAGGCTCTACAGTGCAGTGAAGGAAGATGAGCTGATGGAGTTCTCAGACTTGGAAAGTGATTCTGAAGAAAAGCCCTGTGCAAAGCCACGGCG
>JAVSBS010029381.1:0-32703 GCA_033124195.1 Coracias cyanogaster | reverse complement strand
GGAAAACAAAAATCCCGCTGCTTGAGATAAGGAGAATTTAATACAGCAATGCAAAAGCAACAGTCAGAACAACAGCAGCGACAACAGTGATAACAATGTACAAAACCAAGAAATATCAAGTGTATAGACCATGAGCATAAAACATAGAAAGTCAGAGTGAGGCAACCTGTGAGAGACAAAAGCTGCAGCTGCACTCCTGCAGCTAGCATCCTGGACATGACATCAGCATGGTATAGCCTGGCTGTGGCTCCCTCCCAGCTCCTGGTGAAAATTAACCCTATCCTAGCCAAACCAGGACACCGTTGTAACCAAGTCTCCCATCTCATTAAGCAATTTTCCCTTGTCTTCCTTTTGTTACCTGCATACCTACAGAAGCCCTTCTTGTTTTCTTTGACACCACTGGCCAGATTCAGTTCCATTTGAGCTTTAGCTTTCCTAACTTCATACCTTTATGCTCAGACAATTTTCAACATTCCTCTGGGTTTACGCATCCTGGCTTCCACCGGCTGTATGCCTCCTTTTCCTGTTTGAGTTTGGCTGGCAACTCCTTATTCATCAACACAGTCCTCCTGCATTTTTGACTGGTTTCATACTTGTTGGTATGGAAATCTCTTCTACTTGGAGGAGGTAATCCTTAAATACTAACCAGCTTCCTTGGGCCCTCCTTCCCTCCAAGGCCTTATCCCATGGCATTCTTCCAAGAAGATCTTTGAAGAAGCCAAAGTCTGCTCTCTGAAGTCTAAGATTGTGAGCTTGCTTTTCACCCTTCTCCCTGCCCTCAGGATCCTGAACTCCACCATCTCATTGTCTCTGCTTCCAAGAATGACTTTGATCTTCACAGTCTCTCCTTGTTGGTGAGTATGAGGGCCAGCAGAACACCTCTCCTTGTTGGTTCCTTTATACCTTGGAGAAAGTTATCATCAGTGCACTCTAGGAACCTTCTAGATTGCTTACATGATGTCTCTTAACAGATCCTCGGGTAGTTGGATCCCCCTCATGAGCACCAAAGCCTGTGAATGGGAAGCTGCTCTTATCTGCCTGTATTGTTCTATTTGTTCTTCTTTGTCAGGTGGCCTATAGCACACACCTAGTATAATGTCACCTGTGCATGTCCTATCTTTAATAGTCCATAAGCTCTCAGTTGGCTCATCACCAGGCAGTGCTATATGCACTCTAGCTGTTCTCTCAAATAAAGGGCATCTCCGTCTCCTTGTCTTACCATCTGGTCCTTCCTAAAGACCCTGTATCACTCAATCGTAACACTCTAGTGATGAAAATCGTCTTACCACGTCTCTGTGATCCCAAGAAGATTGTAGCCTTGCAACTGCACATAGATCTCTAAATCACCATGTTTATTTCCCGTATTGCCTGATTAAGTGTACTGGTACTTTAGAGATGCAGCCCAGGAAGTTTAGTTCCTGAAGAAGGTTTGGAGATTTCTCTATAATGGTGCCTTGTAGACACTTCCTTGCTTACATGCAAGTACTGGAAGTGACCCTGCTTAAGCCCCATTTTGTTGATTTTCTGATTCCTTCCCATCACATCGTGACTTTGCTCAGCAATCCTGTCTGCTACTCCTTCATAGGACAGCTGATTACTCTCTCCCTCCCCCATCATTCTTAGTCATTCATCCTGTTGGCTAAAATAACTTTGCCTTGTTTATGGAGGTGTATCCCATCTCTCCCAGGCAGATGCTGATTTGCAGACAGGGTTCCAGGGTTATGGAATCCAAAAACCTTCTGCCAACACCAGTTCTGCAGCCAATTACTGACTTGCTTTATTAATGCCTTTCTTCTCACCCCCTTTCTCCCCACCAGCAGGATTAAGGAAAACACCAGCTGGTACCTCATTATTCTGATTACTGCCCCAAGAGCTCTGTAGTCACTTTTGATACTGTCCAGGTTTCTCCTGGCAGTATCGTCTGTGCCCACATGGATTAACAGCAGAGAGTAGCAGTGAGAGGGCCAGATGAGCTTTGGCAATCCTGCCACAATATCTTGGATTCTGGTCCCAGCAGGTAGCAAACCACACTAGATGATTGATCAGGTTGATGGATGGGTGCCCCTGTGCACTGTAGCAGGGAATCATGCATCATGATGACTTGCCTCTTCTTCCTGGTAGCCTTTGCATGGTTTAGGGTCAGGTGGAACAGGTTCTGTGCTTTTAGGCATATTGAGGTCCTCTTCAACTTTGACTGTGTGGTATTTGTATAATGAGGTTTGGTCCTCTTTGCTCAAAAGAGATCTTGCTACCTCCAATGCAACCCAGTGGAGTGGAGACTCTTCTGGCTATCACAAGATGCAGAGAAGGAGGGGGACCTGAGGAGGCAGGACAACCCTGCTTCTAGTCAGTAAGGACAAGATAACAGGAACCTGTGTTATTCTTTGTTTCTGAGAAAAGGCTATCAAATCTGATAGCTAACCTTTGCCTCATTACCTATAAAATGCATATTCCAATTGACACCCCTGCATATACTAATGAAGATTATGGAAATCACGCTAAACATGTATGACTATGGCACTTGTCTCTCCACTCAATCACACTACATGTCACTTGAGAAGAGGAACCTTGTAATTTTGGGCATAAAAGGATGGAGAAAATGATGGTTAAATTGGGAGAGAAGAATCTCAACATCTGATGGACCAGTCAACAGTCTGCATTCTTTTCCTCCATCCCAGGCAGGGATGCCTCTCTGGGTAAGCACCATACCTTTCACCCTCCGGTGAATATTAACTAAGAGGTTGTTGTGTTACTACTACTTCTGTGAGCAATATTAACCTTAATTAGTAGCACTATTGTAGTTAGTGAATTTATCAACGGCAATCTTGAATCCCTTCTGTTGCTTTCAATAAAATAATTAATTTTGAATTATTTGTGAATCTGACTCAGTGAAACTCCTATGTGGGGACTCTGATATAAACAGATCAGTGAAAGTCCTTGGTGGGGACTCTGATAAGCAGATCAGTGAAAGTCCTGGGACTCTGACAGATAAATATCAAAGTTACCTTCCTTTAATGTAACAGAGTGCAGTGCAACTATGTTGCTATTTTAACAGGACAGGAGCCTTTCTGTTTGTTCCAGAAGTCACCAGCTTCCACTCTTCCCCTTCTTCAGAGTTTTAGCTTACTTGATAGTGAGAGTAGATGCTGCCTGCTTCTTCCTCACTGTCTGCTTGTGTATACACAGCTTTCCTTACTACAATTGTGTGGTGAACTGGCAAGGAAAATGGATCCTCTCTGTCTCAGTTGAATATCCTTATTGTATAGGAATCAGCCTGTGCTAAATTTCCGCCTTCATGTCTTTTTTATCTTCTTCAATGTGCTTCATATTCTGTTGTGTGCATGCTAGCAGTGCCAGAAGGAAGGAGTACAGAGAAGACCAGCAGTAATTTTCATAAACTAAGGTCATGTCAGAGATTTAAAAAGTACTAATACCTATGACCAATTATTTGTAGTTAATCAATGGGTGATATAGTAGTTGCTTGTTCTTTTAGAGCAATAAAATGCCTTCCCTTTTCCCTGTACAAATTACTATACTGTACTATTTTGCCAATGCTTTACATCATCCAAGATTAGCAAAAGCAGAGAGTGGTTTCATTTATTGCTCTCTCTACCTTGACAGAATTCACAAATTATTTTTAAAAATGAAAATTGACTTGGTGTCTGTCTTGAGAAATATTAGTTTCTCTAATCTTTTTCCCTCCATTTTGAAAAGTGAATATATATAAAGGTTCAATTTTAAATCCAATAGCAACACATATTCCTTCTCACAGCCTCTATTTACACCATCCTGAAAAACAAGCTGCTCTAACGTGTATTTTCACATCCTTCCTCATCCCTTGCCCAGTAAAGCTCTAAATGATCAGACTGTCTCAAAACATCTAACAGAGAGGAAGGAGCTCTGATAGCGTATGTGGTAGCTCAGGTCACTCTATTCTTTTGTGTTATTTCTAGAAACTCAACATGTATGTGTGAACAGGCCAAGAATAAACTTTGTGCATTTCATTAATCTGGAGTGTTGTGGTTTTGGTGCTGAAATTATTTACCAAACCATTGGTTTGAAAAAGGGAATGCATAAGAAGTTAGGCTTAAATAATCTTTCAAGGGAAGAAAGTGTGCTCAGTGCAGGCAGAAATAGAGAGGAAGCAGAGCATTACAGAAGAGGTCAGCAATCACTCCAGCCTTCTGTACTTCAAAGATGAAGTTTCTGTCAAAGGACTGCGAATAAATGTAGACAGCATAAATGTTTGTTATTGTTCATGTGTCTTAAGAGACATAGCATAAAAGTCTGTACCCAAACAGCTCTCAATTCAAAGAAAATTCAAGGCCAAATTTGTAACCAAATGTTGTACCTTGCTCTCCTTCCTTTAATGACTGTAAAAGGTTGGTTAGTAAATGGGATTCTGCCACGACTAGAAAATAGTGGCAGGCATCACCTTGGGCTGCTATGGCAGTGCTCAGAATGTGATGGGTCTTGCCTGGGGAAGAGCTGGTGGAAGCTTGCTCTAACAGCGACTTGGTGGCCAAAGGACCATTGTCTGGCCTGAACCAAACTTCTGCGTTGGTCACAGATGGACAAGGCTGGATAAACTTGTCAGTCACTACAGGACAGATGGTCATTCATGATGTCCCCTGGAGCTGGGGAAGGTTTCATCAGAAGCAAGACTGCCAGCTAGTGAGAAGGAAGCAGGCCAGGGTAACATAAGGCACTGAAATAATCCAAGACTGAGGAGGATCCCTGAGCTTTGTACTTTAACTGGCAAGGGCTTCTGGGTGTTGCCAGGTCCAGCTATTTTCTCTGCTCCTCTTTGCCCACAGGGCAGTTTTGAAACTAAGAAAATGTGCAGTTCAAACAATTCTACAGCTCTACATGTTGCACTTGCAACAAGCTTGGACCTTCCCATGAAATTTTGGAGGTCTAAACTATTTCTACCTTTCACAAAACATTTCTTGTGGGAATCTTCTAGTTTGTGACTTGGGGATGGAGTATAGAAAATTTCACTTTGATATTTTGGTTTAAATCATACCTCAGTTGCCTTAAAGTTAGCTTTTTAAAATCATATGTGTTCTAAGAAAAAAAAGTTTTGGTTTTCAGAGGTTCAGTGCCATGTACATAAATTGCTGGGGCTGGTGCATATAAAATGGAAAGCAAATAGAGTATGTTTTCATCATAGATCTGATGAGGTTTTTTATATAAGGATATAGTCAGTATCAGAACAAAGGAGTAGTGTTTATATTTTGATTTGGAGAATCATAACAACCTGGGGGAGTGTATGCGTGTCAAAGAGCATTTAACTTGCTGATTTACGAGACATGCAATTAAACACTATGAGCATTATCTATTTCCCTAATTGGAAACATTTATTGTTCTTAAAGATGTCCTAGGTATCCTGTCTAAATCCTGAAATGATGTGAATTTTCCCATATTTGACAGCCCCATGCAAAAGTCTCTGGTATCTAGGGCAATTCAAACAGCATAGAAATCTACCTTCAGGGAATTTAACTGATCCCTTACTAAACTAACTGTGACAGATCTTGTGAAGTTGAATCTATTGCAGTTTTAGAATTTACTCATCCCTTTTTACTCGAGGTAGCTGGACAGGACATGACACAACACACTTTATAGCAGTTTGACCATTTCATCTTTGTGATTTAATTCCTTTCCAACAAAACTGGAGATCTGCTGGCTTCCAGCATTATCTGAGAGCCAGAGGTCTGAATTTGCTGAACCAGTAAATCACAATATCCTCATTACCTCTCCTCTTTCCATAATTAACAATGTCCCTCCAAAACCCAGCCACCTTATCCCTCATATTTGTTGATGGGTATGAATTGGGTGGATGTGATCTGCCAAAGAGGTAACACAAAAATAGAGAATGAAAAAGGGAAGAGAGCATATTCTTATTCCTACTTCTATAATCCACAGGGAAGGCAAGTAAAAAGAGAGGGAGACTTTACCTTTCCCTACCTAATCTTTTTTCTTCTCTATTCATTTAATTCTTCCTTTTCTGGCCCATTCAAAATTGTGGCCTGGAAAGAGGATGTCACTGTTTTAGCTGGCTCAGATCACAAGTTTTCTGCAAGCACTGGTTGTGTTTAGTACTACCAGACATTGAGCACTAGCTTCTGTGTATATAAAGGAATGTAAGCACATACAGTATTACTCATGTAAATAAGCATAGTTCAAGACCCTAAACTTGTGATTATACTGGAATGTATAGATTAATGTATTTTAACTTCATATTATTTGTAGGAAAAATGTGAACCGATTTTGTAGCAGAGGGTAAAGCACTACAATTTAGAGTTGCATTTTAATATTACTTTGAAGATTGGGTAAAAGTAGGAATTTTTTTTCAGAAAAATAAAAATATAATGGTAACAAACAAGGTATATTGTCAGTTTGGGATTTTATATCAGCATGTGTTTACATGCAGTGCAATGACAAAGAATTTAAAAAACCACAGAATTTTCCATAAAAACCCAATGTGTTCAGTATTAGGTCTTTCAGAATTATCAAAGTGGTTGCTCTTAATTTATAAAAGTTCTGAAATTGTTTCATGCAATGAGATTTTTCTTTTTTTTTTTTCTTTTTTTTTTTTTTTTTAGAGGGGGATTGAGTGCTCTAGAAAACTAGTAGAACATTGATTAGTTGCTCTGGAAATGGAAACCCTGTAATTATCTTCACAAAAGTGAAAGAGCTTCTGGCATTCCTTGCTAGCAGGAGGCAACATTGTAACAGAAGGACAAGGTGTAGGGCCAAGAAGATACATCACTGGAAAAGCTGGATGCCTAGCTGAAGACATGGTAACTAACAGAGCAGGTTAAATAGCAGCAGTTCATTAGCAAGTGGAGTTTGGCTATGTGTGATGCATACAAATACTTGATGTTTCATAGGCTTTACCTTCTTAGTATTGTTTTATTTTGATAAACGAAGAAGAAAAATAAAATTAAGTTATCCTAGTGGTTATAGTGGTTCCAGTGGTTTAATGCATTGTGTTATTCTATAGTCATCTTTTCTGTCCATAGACAATTAACTTGACGAGCATGGCTTTGCCACTAACAATCTTTGTCAATATATAAATCTGTTCTTCACTTTAAGTACTGATTTTCTATGATGGCTTTTTTCATTCTTCCCTTGATTTGAATATAAAGAAAATAGAGAAACCAAGAAATTCAGAAAACATCTCAGTTTTAAAGCTTAAGAGATTTCATATTTGAGGGCCAAATCTAATGTAATTTCTTTCTAAACTGTCTTAGCCTTTTTTGGAAAGTAGTTCTTTCTGTTCACTGGCTTTTACTGAAATCACTGTTATCCTCTGGAGTCAATAATTACTTCAGGCTAGCAGAATTTGCGTTTGCCTAAAGCTCAGATCCCCACATCATTTGTGTTTATTTTTCAGAACGCTAAGAAAACTACAATTATCAATTTTCTTTCAATATAAGCACTGAGATTTTAAAATCTATCATGAAATATCTTCTTACGTTTCGGTAGTGTTTTTATATAATGTAGCTAATGTTATTTTAATACCATTTTCCTCTCCCTTACCTTGCGCTGCAGACTTTCTTTAACACAGGCATTCTTTAATGCAGGCAAGAGCTCTTGTCTTGCCCTCCAGCTCACCTCTTGATACATCTTCCAGAATAAGTGAGTGATACAGAAATCCGAGGCTACTTAGTTAAAAAGTATTTCAGATTGGTAACTACATGCATCTGTACACCATTTTTTTTGTATCTATAACCTCATTTAAAAACAAACAAACAAACAGAAAACCTCCACACTTATATGTTCTGCTAATCTAAGCTCTATACAGGCTATGTACATGGTCTAAAAATTTGTTCATCATACTACTCTGGTAGGGGTAAAATAAAGAAAATGTAAAGATCATGGATGACAGTCTTATCTTTTCTTACATTGGTAAGAACTACCAACACTCCGTAAAAGACTTTCCATTTTCTGAAATGAATTTATTTATTGTTCATAAACTCTTTTTACAGTCATCATTAAAACAACATGACTGTTTCATGTAGGGGCTTCTTCTTTCTGCCCTCCCAGAGCTACATGACTTACCAGCTATGCCTAGTGTTCAAAAAGTCCTTAAAAATTATCTTTAAAGAGCAAAACAATTTCAGAAGTCACATAATGATGTAGTTAATTGCCCTTTTCATGTAGGATACTGCATTGGATTTTTTGTTTAGGCTGATTCAGTTTGGTCCCAGTACTGTTTGCATTTAAATTTATCTGGAGGACAGAATAGAGTAGAATTCAAAGACACTTTTCCTTTCAAAGTCTTGCTATGTTGATCAGATTGCTTGACCTTATTGATGGCTAAAATTGCCTTTAATTCAGATAAATTAAACTTCTCAAAAAAACTAGTGATGTTTCTTGAACTAGTGCCTGAGTAAAATGTTTGGAACACATACATCATCTTTCAATCTTAGAAGAAAGTGATTCACTGAACACAGATAGGTTGAGCTCATCCAAGCAAGAAAGTCAAGTAAGGTTCCCCAGAAGGATGAACAACATTTCTAGCAGATGTCAAATTTGTAATTTAAGAATTAACACTCTCAGATTTCCTGGAGCATTTTCAGGCAGTGTGTCAAATTTCTAGTAGACTGTCAGGAGAATGCAGGGTAGCAGCAGACACATCATTCAATAGGTATTCACCCATGGAATATCTTCCCTTAGAGCTGCTATGCTTTGTGGTACAACTGGTTGCCTTCAAGAGAAAATATTGATAACGTAGTGCTTGGCTCTAAAAATGCTCTGCATAAGCTTCCTATATGAGTTTTCAACATGCCTATTTTGGTTTCCACATCAATACTTACACAGTTACTAAACTATCGATAGGATCCTGCACTTCTGGGTAGCCTTCTTTAACACAATTTTGATGGTTCAGCAAAGTAATCTAATTTTGCACAGGTTTGCAGATATCAGTCTGCATAAAAGCTATACAGAGAAGAAAATTAAAAAATTAAAAAAACACCAGAATATGATGAGGAAGTAGTTAATAAATGAGATCAGTGCAAATTGTGGAGTTATTGATTTCCTTAGTAAAATAGTCTCTAAGGTAAACAAATAAAGAAGACAGAAAAATAGTCTAAGCATCGGAGAGTAATGCAAAAATAAACACAAAGATGGGAGGATTACTCTGGTAAGCACTGATCAGACCTGCAGGTTGGTCAAAGCAAGTAGAATTATTCCACTCATAAAACTGAATTGGAAGAAATAGTATTGTTAATAATAAAAGTAACAGTAATAGAGCCTTGTGCATACACAGTCATGAACAAGTGACCTTTTGAAATCTTAAATCATTATATGCATATTGATTAAAGTATTTCACAGAATGTTTCTGGAATGTTTACACACAAAAAACCCACCAACATTCAAATCTAAGTTACCTGTGAGCACTGGGAATTGCTTTGAAGACAAATTGTTATTACTTTTTTTGTTTATGAGAAAGAGTTAAAATTAGCCTCTCTGAGACCATGAACCAGGAACAGAGCCAATTTATTTTAAAATAAAGAATTAAATGAAATGGTAGTAATTAAGGATTATGTTGAGCTTTTTACTACTATAGTCTGAGTAAAAAAAGGTTAATCATTATATAAAGCTTATGAATTGTATTTTAGTAAGACCTGTGAAAAATTGTAGATTTAGAACATTTAGCTTCTGTATTTTATATATACTTCATTTGAGATAGATAGATAGATAGATATTTGACTGTGGGGAGATTCCAAAGTATGTTTTTTTATGAAAACCATGAAAGCACCTAAAGGGGTGTGGAGGAAGTTTCTGGCCACACTGAAGAGAATTAGGAGACCCTCACTGCCTTCAGAAATGGACTGTAAAATTAAACTAGGATCTTCAATTCACAGACCACATCATTTATTGAACTATGAGTGTCTTCAATGAGATGGACAACATTTAGAGAAATTAGATATACAATGGCAATGAATTTTTATTTTTGTTGCAAAACAGCCAGCAGGTCTATTTGCCTTATATTAAGTAATATAGAATGCATAATCTTATTTTTAACCAAAATAATGAGCTTCTCAACTTGTCTTTACAACTGGTAAGGTACGAAAAACATTTTCAATAGCTGTACTCTTGCTATTCAAGTGGCTACCCAATCTAACTTTTTCTAAATAATCTAAGTAGATGTTCTATCAAACAACCTGTCTTGATACTAAACATAGCATTTATTTTAGCATACAAATTTAACTGTGAATAGGAGTTATGCTTTCTATTGTTTGAGTCTGATACAAACATTTATTGTCTTTTTATTTCAGTTTTCTTCTCTCTGCTTTTTTCTCCCACTACATTTTTTTTTTTTTAACTTCCTCTTTTGGGGTTAGTATTCCCTGAGACATTGGAATTTCTGTGATCTCTGAAACTGTTTAGACAAAATCTTAAAATTAAAATTTCTTTATTTTGTAAAAATAATTTTTTTTAATATTTGTGCATGTTATTATAACAATAATTGTAATAGAACAACTTAGTGTTAAGCAAAAAAATTGACCTCATTAATGTTTATAAATATGTAAAGGGTGAATGTCAGGAGGATGGAGCCAGGCTCTTCTCAGTGACACCCAATGATAGGACAGGGGGCAACGGGTGCAAGCTGGAACATAAGAGGTTCCAAATAAATATGAGAAAAAACTTCTTCGCGGTGAGGATTACAGAGTACTGGAACAAGCTGCCCAGAGAGGTTGTAGAGTGTACTTCTCTGGAGACATTCAAAACCCATGTGGATGGGTTCCTGTGTGACCTGATCTAGGAGGTCCTGCTCCAGCAGGGGGATTGGACTAGATGATCTTTCAAGGTCCCTTCCAATCCCTGGCATTCTGTGATTCTGTGGGATTCTGTGAAGTCTGAGAAAAAAATATACTAAAGATAGTTTACAGAAATATTTTAAAATGTGTGCAGAAAAGAAATGTTGATGGCATTTCACTAAGAACTTCAAGTTCACTCTATTGCTTAACCCTTTAAACTCTTTCAGATTCCAGAATAATGATTCTTAAAGTCATTACTGAACCAGTACCTAGTCTAGTGTAGCTGAAATTGCTTCAGCTGGTAAGTGTATCTCAGATATTTGATACTGTACTGACATCATGCCTGCTATAGAAGGGGAGGGTTGTTTGGGAAAATATGTGGGTTTTGGGCAGATGACAGGGCTAGGCAGTTCACTCATTTGATATATTATTTTGTTAGCATTATTGTTATTACTGTTCGTTCTTCTCTATTTGTGGTGTCCTAGTAAACGCTCCTTATCTCAGAACCTTTTTCTACTGATTGTCCTTCTCATCCCACTGGGTGAGTATGATGTTGCTGGAAATGAGCAATGCATGGCACTCAGTTTTCACCTGGCCCTAAACCACAGCATTCACTAAAGTCTGAAAAGAATTATAACCTTTATTATTTAAAGGATAAAATAATGATCTTCAGATTGAAGTTTGAGGCACTGGCCTATGTGTCCTGGCAGCCTGAGCTTGGAGATGGAAAGAGTGATAGCATTTCTTCCATAGAGATTTTTTTTTTTTTTTCCTAAAGGAGGCTGGAGGAGGCCAGATGTAGAAGTCAGGCATTCCAATGCTCGTTATTTTGGTACTGCTACTTTTAGACTGTTGATCGTTTTTGACTTATATCTTTTGTTCTTAACAGAAATGAAGATTTCCTGAAATAGATTACATGAGATGCTGCAAGCCAGAGCTGAGAACAAGTTCTGCTCTCAGTGACATTTGTGCAACTCTGTGTGCAATTCAGAAAAGGAAATCAGGAACTGGAGGATTGCATTACCATTACAAATGGAAGGTTTAGCTTTACTGGTTTTGTAGGCAGATTTTTTTTTTTTTTTCACATGTGAATTAGTAATATCATAATCCAAAGTGAAAGCATTGTTGTGCTCTGCCTAACATCATCTACTCAAATTACAGTTCTCACTTCTTGGTAATACTGTAAACTTAATGCATCAAATTGTATGATATTTTAGATATTTATAACTGAAGGCAGAAAGACAGTAATGAATCTTGAAATTATTCTGCCTTATTTTGAAAAAGTCACCTAAGGAAAGAATTGCAAACCTAACACTTTGTTTTATTTTGTTTTATTTTTAATCATCTGTAATGTGAGTGGCTGCTAATAGTTGTATTCAGAATTTAAAGCAGTCCTTGGGCAGGATGTGAAGTTATTTTATCTGTTCCATAAGATCACTGTGAGGCAGATGCCAATTTTAGAATTGTCTCTCCATCCAAATTTCTCTTCAAAAACTCATTTTCAAGGACATACACACCTAGCTGACAATGTTTTTTGTAGGCAGAACTAGTGTAGCAACCATTTTTACTTTGGTCATCTAAAATTTGTTATAAAAAGCTTGCTGTCATGTATGTGAGGTAAGAAACAGGCCAGTGATACTAGTGACCCAGCTTTTACTCTGAGGTCATTACATGTAGTAATGCCTTTCTGGTTGCCTGCAAATGGAACAGCTGTGTTACGTGTCCTCTGGCTACTGCTGACACAACAAATAATGTCACAGACTTATCCTCACTTTGAGGTTACTAGATTTCTTCCTGTCTTAGATAATATTTGTTCTCAAAATGTAAATAGTATTAGGAGTTCTGGAATC
The DNA here is from genome assembly GCA_033124195.1 of Coracias cyanogaster. Lineage (NCBI taxonomy): Eukaryota > Metazoa > Chordata > Aves > Coraciiformes > Coraciidae > Coracias > Coracias cyanogaster. The sequence continues at coordinate 20,081 of JAVSBS010029381.1, read as the reverse complement.
ATATGGAAGCTTTAATGTCTTGCAGCTGCTGTGAATGTTGGTTACAGTATAAAGAAATGGAGAATTATTAGAGTTGAATATTTTATAGGCATATATTTTTAAAAAATTTTTACATTTTGTTATTTTAATTTGGAAAAACATGTTTGAAATTTGGGAAATAATACAAATTGGTATGATCTGTGCAGACTGATTCTCACCCTCATATATAATATACTTTACATTGATAGAGCTGTTACTTATGTGCTTCTGCAGGACCAGTTCTGCACAGAGCATGGAGGAACACATGGGTACAATAAAGATAACAAAATACTGTAGATGGTCTCTTCCTTACACAGTAGATATTTGGTTTTAGACCTGCCCTTTAGATCCTGTTCCTCTCCACTAGTTTGTGAATTCATTTTACTGTTCAGTGTCTTCATCCTCCCTGCAAAAAACACTTAGACATTGTTACCATCTCAGCTTTTTTTTCTTATTAATCTTTTTTTTACTACTGTATCAGCTTTCACTCTTATGATCAGTTTTCTGTTTCTTAACTCTTGCTCAGAATCACTAATTTCTGAAATGCAGTTCCCACTTCTATAATTATGGCCCTTATTCCCACACATGTATGTTAATATTTGAAAATAAATAATTGAAGTAATTCTATGAGTAGTAGAACTTATGAATTTGGTTTGCAATTGCCTTGTCATATTTGTGAATGCTCTAATATCTTACAAAATGATGAGCCTTTTTCTATTAGTTTGGCAGATATGGTGTTTTTCTTCCTGGAGAATTCTCAGTGTTCAGTAATGAGACCAAATAGAGTTTTTCAGGTACCTAACAAATTATTTTCTCAGTGAGGTCCTTCTTTCCCTCATTTTTAGCCAACTATTTTCTCAAAACGTGATAGATTTATATATCTACTCTTCTAAGAAACTGAATTTGATTTGAAATTTCCAGATATTAAAAAAATTAGAAGTAAAAACTGAATGCAGAGATCCTCAGATAACACACATACAAACACACCACACCTGCAGAAATGTGGTTTCTGTGAAAATATTGAATGAAATGAGATTTTTGTTAATTTATATATATATAAAAAATGTGCATTCATTGTTTTATTTAATATATAAATTAATAAAATTGGACAGAGGGAAATAATTGTATTAATCTTCATATTCACATGAAATGTAAGATAAAAAATTTATAGGTTTAGCTTAGCAAGTGGGCTCTTCAAATCCTGTAATTGCTGTATTACCTCCTCTTATTTTAAAGTAAATTTGGCTTTAAAACACGAGTCAAATATAACAGAGCATCTACACAAATGCACATCTTCAGAGTGCCTAAAATTAACTTTGAGAGCTGAGAGTTGCTCACAGTTCTAGTAGGTGATATTGTCATGGTTCCCTTGCTGATGTTGAAAAAATTGTCAGCAACTCCTAGAAAACAGATTGGGAGGTTGTTGCAAAAGTAGGAAATTTGGTCAATTAACCAAGATAGAGTGTGGCTGTAGGGCTGTCTTAGATGGAAGGTATCTGGTTGCACAGAGGGCAAAGGGGATCACTGCTGATTTGCAGTTCTCTTGCCTGAGGATTAGCCAGGCAGCCGTTGCTGTATTTTCTGTTAATATCATAGCTTGACTAACTGATGTAAGATGAAGTTGTGTCCTTTGAGTGTTTAAAGGCTCTAACCAGACCTTCAGTTGCCAGATTCTGGGGCTAGATTTGTCTTTCAAGCAAAAGTTAAATGGGGTTTTCAAAGTATCAAAGATGACAGAGAGGACATCTCCTAGAATTTTTTTTTTTTTTTTTCCCCCATTGGTCACTATCAGGTGGAACATACAAACAAAGATGAGTTTGGGAGAAACATTACTGTTGCTCATTATAACTGTTTTCTGCATGCTCTGTACAGATGTAATTTTGTCATATATCTAACTATCCAAAAACGTTAAACGAAACAATAAGTATTACTTTTCTGTTTTTGCTTTCTATTGAATCCAAATTTAAGGAACCAAGTCATTTTTGAAAGGGAAATGATTGAAGTATCAGCTTATTCTAAAGACAAAATTATTGGACGAAAGTAAAAAATGTGTTAGTACCATGCATAACTAGTAAATTAGATTTAGTAAATTTAGTAAATTACTAAAAACTCCTGTCAGCCTAAAGACATTGGAAGCCCTGCAGAACTGTTATTTACCCATCCACAATTAAGGCCATTAACATGAATTTATCAAACATTTATGGATTCTTCCCTTTGTGCAATTTTCTTTATTATATCTTAATTGATACCATTTTTTTAACATATTTGACTTTACCTCCTACTTCTTAAAATAAGTCAGAAGAATTTTATTCTAGAGTGCAACAAACACATTAAGTTTTATGAACATGAATTTACTTCTAAAGATTGATGACCTGATTAAAAAAATCCAATAAAATTCAAGACCTTTTTTATTGTATTGTTGAATTACGATGAATTATTCTTAGACCCTAAGAGAGCTGTAGATTACCAACTAGTGAAAAAGGTATAAAACTTGATTATTTTATTAATAAATTCAATCTCTACATTGAAGGATATTGTTTTACAACACACAATATTTTTTATGACTACATTATTCCAGATATCTTTAATTGAATATAGACAAAAAATGGATAGTTTGTGTGTTATTTTCCCCTGCTGTTTGCTTGAACTACAGCTGAACCTAAATCTGTAGTAAGGTTTTAAAAGAGAATGAATATTTGGCAAGAGTATAGTCCACAATTTTTTTTGGAAACAGATCAGAGAGTATTGATTTTGCTTTTTGAAAGAAAAAAAGGCAAAATATTTTAGATTTCTATGGCTACGGTGAAAAAAAGAGGAGCTTTTTTCCTTTTACTTACAGAAGAAATTGCATGCAGAATTATACAAATATTTCTCTCGTATGTGTTTAAAATTCAAGTCTTTACATTTATACATTTAAATGGGATTTCTCTGAAGCAATTAGTATTCCATTTGGCATTAGAAAGACTTTGAGGCTCTCAGCTCCTCTTTGAATAAGATCAGCTATAGATTGAGAGTCACAGAGGTGGTCTTGGTACCAGGAAGGGAAAAAATGCTTTAGAAGTAAACATTCCACATGGCACAAAAGGGAGAAACCAATACTTACTGAAGATTCATGGGTCTTTAAGGAGACACAGACCATCTCTAAACCCTCAATATGTTCAAAATTTTCCAAAGTTCAGAATGAAAAGGACAATAACATATTTTCTCACCTCTGTGGAAACAATTCTTATGTTTGTAGTGACTTATTCAATACATACAGTCCCATATTTAGTCTAAGTCTTTTAGTAGAAGCATTGCATTGTTTATTATTTTTTTTATTATTTTGGCAGAACCATGGCGTCATGGGGGCTGTGATTCTTTATTTGCTGTTTTAATAAGGCAGAAGTCCTTAATATGTGGGGGTCGGACTCCCACAAGGTCATAGAACAATAACATCATTTGGGTTGGAAAAGACCTTTAAGATCAATTGAGTCCAACAGCAAACCTAGCACTGCCAGCTCCAGCACTAAACCATGTCCATAATCACCACATCTACATGTCTTTTAAATACCTCCAGAGATGGTGACTCAACCACTTCCTTTGACAGCCTGTTACAGGGCTTAACAACCCTTTCTGTGATTACATTTTTCCCTAATATCCAATCTAAACCTCCCCTGGTGCAGCTTGAGGCTGTTTCTTCTTGCCCTATCACTTGTTACCTGGGAGAAGAGAATGACCTCCATGTCGCTACAACCTCCTTTCAGGTAGTTGTAGAGAGCAATAAGATCTCCCCTGAGCCTTCTTTTCTCTAGACTGAACAACAACAGTTCCCTCAGCCACTCCTCATAAGACTTGTTCTTGGTCCTATACTCCCATATACACTCTCTTTTCATGTGTTACTCCCTTCTGCTGCTACTTACACTCACATGCAGATGAACTCACCCACAAAGGTAAAAGACCAGGCTGAGATACATGGTGTGTGCAGTTACTGCAGCAAGGTTTCTAGATCCACGTGTACTGGCAGGCTTTAACCCAATTGTCCTTCATCCGTTTCCCCAGACTATGGAGACAGTGCATTTTTTCTCTCACACTAGTGGCCTGTTATGAATGCTTAGTATGGTATTATTTCTATTTTTTTCCCTACATTGCTATCTTCTGATGTGGAGTGGATTTTCTAATATTCTGTTTTTCTAATAGAATGAATATAGCATAAATCTCAGGACTTTTGACTGTTCCAATTAAGCCCTCAATAATTTCCTATCACCTTTCATTCCCTACTGTTACACTGGCTAGTAGCCCTGCTAAGTGTGAGTGTTTGCTTCATACTGTGTCAGTAAGTTAATAAGTACAGATCTTATGTCTCAGAATAATGTCAAAATATTTCATGTCTGTTAAGTTCTGGTTGCTATGACAATGAGTGATGAAAAAATCTCTTTGTATTTTCAATGAGCACAAAATTCAGCTCCCTGCACTTTAGTGCAGTTCATTTCAGCTCCATATCTAGATGTAGCACTAAAAAAAGAGACATATTAGATCTGCATGAACTTTTAACTGATTAAGTGTATTGATTTTTAAAAGATATCTGTGCTAGACCATTGTTTTAGTTGGTTTTGTTTTTTTTTTTTTTTCACATATTTAACATGTTCCCTTTTATATTAACATAAAAATACAGGAAAAAGAAAAAATTAATTTATTTAAAACTATGCCTACCAGAAGTATCACAATTGCCTGTTCAGTGCCTGCAACTGTCTCTATTCTTAAACCTTTGAATGTGTTCAGCTCTTCAATGTTAGGTAAGTTGATGAGAAGGTTAGAAGTTACAGTTTGTTTCAGAACAGTATACGTGGTAGCAGAAGCCAAGGCCTGCCCCATGCCTGACACAGGCTGTTCCAGCTGACTCCAAAACGGACTCACTGCAGGACACAGCTGATCCTGTCAGAGGAGTTTGTGGTGTCCCTGAGAGAACATATTTAAGAAATGGTAAAAAAAGCAGCATAGCTAGGGGAGGGGGAGAGAAATGTGAGAATCCTGAAAACGCTAAGGTTAGAGAAGGAGGAGGAAGCACTCCAGGTGCCAAAGCAGAGATTCCCATGGAAGAGACCACAGTGAACCATATATATGCACTACAGCCCATGGAGGACCCCATACTGGAGCAGGTGGGTATGCTATGAAGTAGGCTGAAGGCTGGGAGATCCTACATTGAAGCAGAGAAGGATTCTGCCCTGAAGGACTACAGCCTGTGGAGAGGATGTACACTGGAGTAGAGAAAAATATCTGAGGAGAAGGATGCAGCTGAGAAGAACTATTATGGACTGACTGTAGCCCCCCACTCTCCCCTGTGTTGATCTAGGGGAAGGGAGAACATTTTGTTTTAACTCATCTTTATTTCTCACCATCCAATTCTATTTTAAATTTGTAATAAGTTAAATTAATTTTCCCCAAGTCAAGCTTATTTTACCCATTATGGTAATTTTTAAGTGATCTCCCTGTCTTTATCTTGACCCATGAGTTTTTGCACCTTATTTCACCATATGTCCTGTTTAGGAGGTGGGTGAGAGTGGCTGGGTGCACATCTGGCAACCAACCAAAGTCAACCTACCACAGTTATAAAGCATGTTAAACAGGCAACTCTCAAAAGTCATGTAAAGTATTTAAAATAAAAATATCAGCACTTTCTACAGAAATAACACATTAAAATGTTACTTTTCTTCTTTAAATCCATAGAATATCAAAACATTTCTCTGCTTTATCATTCTGGAAGGGTCCTAGAGAAGTTCACAGAAAAGGAAATGCTGTTGGATCCAGTCTTTTGGATCAAATAATCCTTATGTCTGAACAGTATTAGTGCCGTTCATTCTCTGTTTTCAAAAGCTTCCCCAGTGAATTCACAGGTGCTGGCAGCAGTTGGGGCATGGATTTTACCTAAAATTGTCTTTGGGAGTAGTTCACTGAAATAATCAGGCTTAGGGTGTGCCGAGAATGTCATTAAAACAATGCCTAACAGAAGACTGGCAGAACTACTTTTTGTTATTAACAACAGTCTCTCTTTGGTCCTCAGTCTTTGTTTGGTGCAGATGCTAATTTCCAGGATGTCTAACAAGACAGAAGACTTGCCCCAAAGCAGCGAGCATCTGGAATATCTAGACAACAGCATTGCAGCTACAGGTGAACAGATGCAACCTAAGAAGACAACAGTAACATGCTTTCTGGAAAAAACATCACTGCTGCAATCACACATGCCTTTGAAGGCAGCTTATATTTATGGAAAATTTCTGTAAAGCTTAGCAGAGAACACGAATCTCTCCTGAGACTTTTAACACTCTATAAATTTTTATAAAAAATAATTACATGGGCAGAATTTTTGAAAGAACATAATTCTCTTTCTAAGGGAAATGATATTTCAGTAAATTTCTAGTGTTTCACCTTTTTTAAATTCTGTGGATTTTTCCATGAAGTTGTCTGGCCTACAAAAAGGAGCTCTGTACTGAGGTAATAAATAGAAGAATAACCTTGGAGTATCTTTAGCTACTAGCCATATATACATATAAAATCCATGTGTTTTTCTGATAGCATAACAGCACCAGCAGATCTGATAGTCTCAATAGTTTGTATCTCTTGCAAGAAATAACAACTTCCTGTTGTGCAGAGAAAAGCAGTACCTGCGTAGCATAACAGCAGCATTGTTATGGCTCACTACACAATTTTAAAAAGCTTCAGCTTTCCCACTATGTCAAGTTACTTCCACCAATTGCTTAGCACCACTTCCACCTTCTCTGAACTGAATTTTTTTTAATCTATATTCTGCCAAGAGTTGCAGTAATGGGAAAAATTGCTGAATGCATCTTGTTCGTGTTTGTTCTAGAAGATAGATCACTATGGGTGATTATGAAGTGGAAAGTGTAAACAATAGGACTACACATCTATGGAAAAAACCCAGCTTTTTATCTCTATCAGTTACAAAGGAAGCCATTATAGAACTAAGAAAAATAAAAAATACTTTTTGTTTTAATGTTTTTAAAATGTTATTTAGTGGGATTAAAATGCTATACAGCATTTCAGCATATATATGTTCTTGATTTGACATCCTGGAGCAGAGATGCCAAACAAAAATTAAAAATATTTGTTGGGTTATTTTGAGTCCTTTCTTATGAAGCTTGTGAAAGAAATGTGACATTTTTTCTTTTCCTTGTTAATGGTGAGATACATTATACATAATGTGTATGTTATATTATTTGTTCAAATTCAACCATTCTGCCTTACTATTCTCCTATTAAGGAGAAAAATAGTGAGTGAGCTTAAAAACTGTATTATTTCCTCTGAAGGCTTTATTTCCTGAGATTTTTACTTTCTTTGACAAAATGTTCTATTATTTTGCTGACCGTTAAAAGTTATTTTGCACTGTGTGTTCATAGTATAAATGTGAACATCCACATGATCATTTCTGAACTTATTATATACTCTATTAGTACCCTTAAGTAGGAGGAAATGAACTCAGTGACCTTGAAGGGTCACTTCAGTCCTAGGTTATTAATTTTGTTCCTTCCAGTTCTGAATTAAAAAAAAAAAAAAAAAGGCAACAAAAAAATAGAGCTAATATAACTGAACATATATTTTTGTTGAAAGAGGTAACTGGCACCATCAGGTCAAGGAAGGAATCAGAAATGCCAACAGACTAACCTGAGGAACCAACAGAGGAGGGATGGGACTGAGAATGTCCCCACACAGTGACAGAGCTAGGGCTAAAGCAGCAGAAGCAAAGCACCAGCAGGGCATTAGGAAGGCAGAGCGAGGGTGAGAATCAACAGCATGAGTTGCAAGGGTATCACATTTATCAGTGTGTGTCCGTGTTACAGTGTTGACCCATGCCTGCAACCCCTCACAAATCCAGGGTACTTGCAAGCAGCTTAGTTAACTGCCTTTAACATGGTACCTGGATGCAGAGATTCCCCATATAAATACAGTATGGCTGTGTTATGCTAAGAAATACAGCTGAAAAAGAACCTTCTGAGTTAGAATACTTTATTGTCTCATCAGCATTCAGTACCATAGTGGCAGCTCAGAATAGATGAAAACTAAACAGAGGAACAAAGGGAAGAGTAGATAAAAGTTTAGAAGAGTAGATAGAAGGTGAACAATGAAAGGGAAAACATGGCGCTTAATGTACTCAGGCAAAGGTAGAGGGCAGCAGTAGAGCCTGAGGCTCTGTACCCATGGGATCTTCCTTCCAATGCTGTATGTGTTACAGAGGAGCATATAATGTGGAGATCAATTTTTTATTCGTAGTGGATGAACACATAGGTCTTTTTTCTGTTTCTAATATCTCAAGTGGTGTAATCATGCTCTAACAGGTGTAACAGAGCATTCTTTAAAATTTGTATTTTTCCCTGTTTAAGGTATTTTTTGAAATGAGATGTCATAATATAACTGGAACTGGATTACTTATTTGGATGTAACTGAGTAACTGGCCAAGAAATTACAGTATAGCAAAATTTGTGTTTAAGTATGATAACTATCACTCACAAATCTGACCAGTGTAAGACTGGGATCTCCTTCATCTGAATTTTTGGCAGAAGCATGCAAATAAAAGGAAAATACTGTATAAATGAGTGGTGATTTCTGGAAAAGGTTTTGTGTGTCATAATTTGTGAGAAGGGAAAGCTCACATTTAGAGATTAAAAAAAAAATTAACTGAATTTGATAGTTAAATGATTTAGGTCTCTATACAAGTAGAAGATTAGAAAAAAACACTTGCCTTTTATAGGACAAAAGCTTCTGTATTAAACTTTATAATGTGTCTGAAAAGCTTGATCAGAGATTTAGTTTGGAGGCTGTTTTTCTACGTCTGGAATGACTTATACGCAAATAGCAGTTTCGTACACATCTTCTACAATATGTATATTTTGCCTTGTCATATTTAATAGGGAAGCAGGGTGTCAGCAGACATGATGGTGAAACCTGGAGACATCAAGGCTCTGAAGGCCTTTTATGGGTCAAGGACCAGCACCAGTGCCTCCCTGTAACAGTCTGAACACTGATGTTTTCCATAGGTTAGGCTAAGGAACAATAACAAACAGGTGTATTTAAGTCTAAGAGGAGAGGAAATACATCTGGAAGCAACAATACGCTGCAGAAAAGTAATCTCACTCCGCTGACAGTGTGGCTTGGACCACAAGTTCTTGATTGCAACACCCTGGCATGGCACAGTCTCAGTAGCATAACTGACAATAATATAATGAACAACCACACAAGTTGATCATTAGCAGCCTGCAAAGAATCTGAGCTCAGAATCAAGGTGAATGAAGCAAAAAGATGGTGGAGAGAATTGTGACAGGTAGGGTCATAGGTCAAGGTTTGCCTAACAAAGAAGTCAGCTCTTCTAAACCAAACCAAACCAAAAAAAGGCATGTAAAAGAGCTTCTTTGATGGATTTCTCAGGCGTCTTCCTCTAGAATATTTTTCCTTCTCATAAATAATTTGCTCCTCAGTTTTACATCTGTCTTCTCCTGTTTTTTATAAAGCATGAAGATGAGAGCTTGATCAAAAGATTTCACTTGAAGCTTGTAGATTTTTTTCCGTAAGATCCAAAATAAAATATTCCATCTAGTCATCTAAAATCATTTACCTATCTATAAATTTGGTTTGAAACACCATATATAGGACTTAACTGTACCAAATAATAAGAAAATGGAGGAAAAGCATGTTAATTACAAGATTTGTTATTTAAATGTTCAGATTTATAGAGCATAAAATGCAAAACAGTGGTCTGTATACTCCCACAAGATAATGCTAGAAGTTCTAAAGCAGATGGTTATGGAATAACTTGTTGAGAAGGGGGAAAATATTAATTGAATCTGCATGTGAATGAGAAGTTGACAATTAGGTTGGTGGATGTTCATCTAGTGAAAGATGTCCCTGCTTGTGGCAAGGGAGTTGAAGTAGATGGTCTTTAAAGGTCCCTTCCAAATCAAAGCACTCTTTGATTCTGTTTCTATATGTGTATTATCTATAGCTCAAAAGTGCTATTCTGCAGATGAGCAGATCACCTTATACACTTCAGGAATGATTACTACTTTTCTCTTTTCAGTTTAATTTCCTTTTAGTTTTAACTGTTATTTTCTAGGAGTCAACCACAACTGAGACAAAAAACTTCAACATCTTGGACAGCAAGAACTTCCTCGATAGCTAATTTAGACAGGCAAAAATATTTGGGTTCAGCTTCTACTACTGTGTAATATTAAACCTTTCCTGAGGTGTGAGAGAAGAGAAATAATGTCTTCTTATTTCAGATCACAGCGAAACTAGAATAAAATTCATGGAACAAAGAAAAGGAAGGCTTTAGACTGAGGCCTTTTTCAATGCAAATGTGAAAGGCCTACCAGAGTGAATGGTCACTAAAACAGTTTATAGCACAGAATAGCAATTAACCAAAGAATTAGAGCAGAACATGTCCTATAAAAAAACAGTAATTACTTTTTTATAATTAAATATGTGTAGAAGGTAATCTAGAATGTGTTCTTTCATGAGATAGAGACTATACATTCTTACAAGATAACAGAATTTCGTTCAAGATAACAATGATAAATTGAGTGATACACTGATAACTATATGACATATTAATGCATATAATTCTAATTTTTCAAGCTTACCTTATATATGGGAGTTTTTAAAATGTAATGCCATTGTGTTTTTTCCTCTGAGACCATGTTAAACTCATGCTTAAACGATAAGATCTCAAATTATTGTAAATTTTGCTTTCTAGCTCCAAAGAATGGGAGGGATGAAGAATATGACAAAGTTTTTCTCTCAGTTTGCTCTACATTTTACCTCACACAGTTCACACCACATGCTGTGCCGGTAAGTGCTATGAATACTTGTAAACGTCAGGGAAAAATGGCTTTATTACCATAATCTGCAATCAGTATACCTTTGTGAGTATACTCTTCTGCACATTTCCATGAAGTCTGGTGTCACATCTTAGTGGTCATCCATATTTCCGACTTGTTGCCAGTCCAGCCCATTTTCTGTTTAGGGGCTTCTCACTTCAGTCTGTCTTCTTTTCCCACCCCAACCCTCTGCCTGCATCTCTCCCTTTTCCTCAGCTGCTATCACATTTATTAGTCACAGTCTCAGTGCTTAATTCCAACTTTTCCTTCCTTCTATTGTAATTTCTTTCCATGCAATTATAGCTCTCTTTCTCTCTCAGTTCTAGCTCATATGCTTCCACTTGCAGCAGACCTCGTGTTCTAATCTATTTTTTTTTTCTCCCACACACTGAATTTTTTCCCTGTTTTTTTCTATCAAACTATTAGGTGGTCACCAAGATCACAAGGGTTCCAGAGCCATACTTTACCTTCAGAGACCTTGATTAAGAACTTCCAGCAAAGTTCTCCAGTGTTTTTTGCTTTCAGTGGGTTTCTGTGAGGTTGTTCTCTGTGGATGTGAAGTGCTGGGGCTTGAGTTGTAGGCCCAGTTTGGAGTTGACCTGTGAATGACTCACAACCTAGCAAGATGTTTTGTTGTTTCTGTTGGCTTCATGTTCCAGAGGCAGAACCTGGCCCACCTGTATCTCTGTGGCTCTGCTCTCCACCCAGGTGGTCATGGTTGGGATGATGGGCAAGGCCAGGATTAATCAGGAGCTGATTTGTTGGAGGAGCTTCCTGTTGAGTGTGGCTTCTATTGGGGCTGGTTGCCTCTTGCTGAGCTCTGTCTGTGGTGCCCTTCCACGTGAGGGGACACTGAGGGAGCCATCTCTGTTGTGTCCAGCAGGCAATGTAGGCACCACAGTAGGCAGTGGAGGAGCTTGGCCCACAGGAATCTATGGCAGGACTGTCTGAAGGAAGATATCTGAGTGGATGTTGCTGAGTTCAGTGTTGGCCTGTGTGATCAGGCAACTGATGGCAGCATAAAATGATGATGGCTGAACCAGCACAACAGGATGATGCATGCTTTATGCTTCTGTTCAGTACTAGAAATGGAAAGAAACTCAAATGTGGTGCACAAGAAGGGCTGTTAGGCTCAAGTGAAGTCTTACTGATCAGGTGCACATTGTGATTATTCAGCTATTTATGAGGTGAGCAAATTAAGGTTGTTTTTTGCAGGCTCATTAAAGAGCATTCACAAAAACAGCAAAATCATCAAAACAAAGGGCTGCAAAAACTTTAGTATCTAATTTATCTAATGAATTCTTTCTCTTATTTTATCTTATTATCTGAATTGAAGCAAATTTGGGCTGAAATAATAAATTAGAAAATTCAATTACAAATATTAACAGATGCTGTAACTACAACTAGTATTTCAGCCCTGTGAAAACTGACCAAACTCCCACCACCTTCTCCAAATACTTCCCTCGTGCAGTAAGCATTTTCAAAGTAATTTCTTAATCAATACAGACGTTAATTGGGAAAAGAAACCATCAAAGAAATAAGATAAAGTAGCAGTTCTTTTTCATTTTAATGAGTACTTGTTTCAAGTAAGTTAGTCACCCAAATAACATTCTTCCAGTACATTTTTTCACTAATTGTGTGTATCACTTCATGTTTTGGAAGGGGATGTGAACAAAATGGAAAAATATCAGAGAAAGAAGACAACCAGAGAGTGACAGAGCAGCAAAATGATCTGTTCTAAAATATTGAGAATTGTCACTGTGTTAGAAGCTACGTTTTGAATACTTTCCTTCATTAAGAAAAGAAGCATGGCTGCAAACTGTAGGTACCAAAAGTTGTCACCATTGATTTCAACTGGAGACTTCATATTTCCTTTAGGGCACTAGGATTCACATAATGCCAAGATTAAATATATATTTCTATAAAAATAAATTTATATATATAAATATATGATTGTCCTGGTTCAACCAGGACAGGGTTAATTTGGTGCAGCCAGGCTATTCTATACCATACAAACATCATGCCCTGGGGCCAGTTTCAGTTCAGGGCCAGTTCTGGGTTCAGCGTTTCAGCACGGGCTTGTGTGATTGTGCCACTCCCTTTGTCCCCAGTATTGCCTTTGTCTGTGTATTGCTTCTTTCTTACTGTTGTTATTGTTTTTGTTACTGCAATTGCTTCTTACATGTTTCTGTATTAAACTTTCCTTATCTCAACTCAAAAAGGCATTTTAAAACTCTTTTTTCTTTCTCTGTCCATGGCCTACAGTGGAGGGGGGGTGGGGTGGGCGGAGGGGGGCAACAGCAGCGCCTGCGTGGCTCGGCTCCCACAGGGACTTGCCACGGCTTTACTAAACGACTACAATGATAAAAAAAAATTACTGATTACAGGAATTGCACTAATTTTTTGTGACCCAGTGCAGTGTGATCTCTAAACTGACACACTTCAGTTTTTCACAATTTAACTATAAATAGAAAATTATTGGTTTCCTGGCTTAAGAATTTGTTGGATTTACTTTTATGAAGTATATGTACATAAATGGCATATTTCATCATCAAAGCTGATCTTAAATGTCACTATTTTTCCATCTTGAATGCCTTTTTATTTTTCCTCTTTGCATAACAGAATTCTAAAAGTAGAAAAATTAGAAGTTGTTTCTCATAGTAACAAAAAACCAAACTAAAAGTGCTATCAGGGATTTCCAATTATGATAATATTTTAGTAAAGGTATTTGAAAGCCTCTATAGTTTCAGTTCCTATATGCCTATCACTCTAAGTTAAATAACTTGCAAAATGCTAATTTTGAACTGAAGGACAAGTGAGCAACAAAATTCACTCTGTTTTTCTTACCAGACTTCACATCTATCAAATAAAATATAATTTGATATTCTAAGAAGCAGGTCTTCAAAACAGTGTACAGGGAGTTACAGAAACAAATCTTTTTAATGTAAACGTGACTTGAGCATATAACTTCCCAAGAGGTACTTATGAAAGGTACCCCTCATCATCTCTAAATGTATTTGAGTCAAAAAGAGATCCCAGAGGATAAAAGTATTTTTTTGCTATGTTAATTAAATACTTGTAGCTCTAGCAATTTGTTTTTAACTACTAATCTACCAAAACAGAAAAAAACATAGTAAGAATGAAGGAAAGAAGCAGTTATTTTAGTGAGGACAAAGGAAAGATATTTAATAAATATCTAAAAAGATTATGACCTTTATATAACTAGCCTTGAAAAGGTCTTTTGTTATAATAAATTAACATTAGCTGATGCTATTCTTTTTGCTCTGTACGAAACATTTTTAAATTTAAGTGCTATATTGTTGTCAGTTTTATGTAAAGGTTATTTAAAATAAAGGCTTTACATGTTAAAATAAGAGTTAGTCTTGTTTTATTGCATATATTTCAGGATGGAAAATATAATTTTAGAAAAGTATTTCAAAATAAACAAAAATTAGGAATTATAAATAGTCAGAATCAGTCTTAGATGAAAAAGCATGATGATAAAGGTGTAGAGAGCAAAAACCAGTAAGAAAAATGCAGAATCTATCACATACATGACTTGTTCATGATAGTGGAGTGAGCCACAATTAGAAACAGTGAAAGAACATTTGAAGAAATGACTGCTTACAGTGGTTGAGTGGAAAGCAATGGATATTATTTATTTTTATTTTAGTGAAGCTTCCTACACAGTCTCCTAAACATCCTCATAGACAACCTGATGAATTATAGATTATATAAGCAGACAGTGAAGTGAATTGAAAACTGGCTGAACTACCAGGCTTAAATTATTGTGATGAGCACCATGAAGTCCACTTGAAGGCCAGTCAGAAATGGTATACTAAAGTATTAATTACTGGTGCCAACACTGTTCTATATCTTCATTAATGACCTGCTTGATGTGAGAGGTCATCATTAGCAAGTTCACAGATGATACAAGGCTGGGAGGAGTGACTTATACATCAGATGGTTGTGCTGCTGTTCAGTGGGACCTTGACAGGCTAAAGAACTGGACTGAGAGCCACTTTATGAAGTTCAGCAAAAGAAAATGCAAAGACCTGCACCTGGAAAGAACAACCCCATGCACAAATACATGCTGGGGGCAGACTAGCTGGAAAGCAGCTTTAGAGAAAATGCCCTGGGGATCCTGGAGCACACCAAGTTGATCATAAGCCAGCAATGTGCCCTTGTAACAAAGAAGACTAATGGTATCCTGGGATACTAGCTATCACCAGAAGGTCGAGGGAGATGATCCTGGAGTACTGTGTCCAGTCTGAGCTCCCAAGTAAAAGAGAGACATGAACATACAGGAACAAAGCTAGTGAAAGGCCACAAAGATGATCTGGCACATCTAATATACAAAGAGAGGCTGAGAGAGCTGGGACCATTTAGTTTCAAGAAGTGGGAGTCTTAGTTGGAAGTTCAGTTTCATTGCATAGGATGTGGGTGGCAGGATAATCTTACCAATAGGTATAAATGCATGATTGCAGAATTAAATAAGAGGAGATTAGTTTCTCCTCAGTAGTATCTAGTGAAAGAATAAGAGGCAATGGGCTGGAACAAGTTGAAAAACTAAAGATTTAAGAATGTCATACTGGTATATAACCCATATGAGCTTCTGCTTTATGCATGTAGGTTTTCTAACAGAAAATCTGACTGAAGGCCAAGGAAAGATAGTCTAATCTATCTTGCATTTCAGCAGGGTAGGTAACTTAAATAGGAGGAGACTTCACTTACCATTAACAATTTGATAAGGAGAGAGAGGAAGGAATAGAAAGGAAGATGAAAAGAAGGAATATCTTTGCTGTTTCTGGGCATCCTTACAAAGTAATAGTGCTACTAGTTTGTTTTTCTTTTTTCCCCAGAAGTGCTACATATTAAACCCATTACACAGAAATGCTAATGATTTATCATGCCATGTAGGCAAACATAGTGGTAGCTGTACTTACTATGGAAGAAACAGATGAATACAACATGTTGCTATTTTGTCTGAACAAACTGAGATATCTCACAGATAATTTAGAAATATTTTAATCAACTCTAATATCTATAGTTTTTAATTAATTGATTCCAGCTAAAATAAATTATTATGTGTTAGCTGAATTTTATACAGACTAGTTGGATAACTATTTTAAGTGTCACAGAATAAGAGACGACATTCACTAGACCACAGCATAAATTGCAGTTGACCTGGAATTTAATATATAGTATAATATAAACACAATTAAAGAAAATTTTTCAATGGATGAAATAAAGCAAAGTGAATGATAACATTTTTATCTGTCATAAATACATGTTCAATTCTACTTTAAGATATCTACAAGCTGGCAGAATAGTTGTGAAATACCAGGCAGGCTAATAAAATAAAACTTTGGAGATCGAGAGTAAAATAAATAAATAAGTAAAATGGTTATGCTTCATTGTTCCTGTGACTGAATTTCTCATTTGAGATGTCAGGAGACTAAACCGTTTTCTTTATTTAGAATGTGCATCACTTGATTAAATTTCTGCTATATTGTAGAATCAAAACCCATCATTGTTCAATTGCTAGAAACTGTATTCTGTTATAAGCAAGATATAAAAGAAAATGTTTCAACTTTGTGACAAGTTTATAAGACCTAATGTTTTTCTGGTTTAATGAACTGTCATCTTGAAGGCCTTAGCCCCACTTTTTGTTGAAAAGTAGTAAACTGCAGTACAGTAACTACCAACAAAGTATGTGCATAAACCCCTGGTATACCTATGTTTGTGTCCCTGAATATACTAAAAAATACAGTTGAAAAGCATTTAAAAGTGTATCTCTGAATATCAGCAAAACTTCTGAATTAGTTTTATAAACAAAAGCAATTTGTTTACTGAAAGTGAGTTGTATGATATAGGTGCATCACTGTCTATGGTTCTAATTTATATAGGTATCTATTGTCAAAAAAGCATAATCTTATTTAAATTCAAGTAAAAGCACTATTTTTGTTCATTTCTGAAGCTGTTAGTGAGATACACCATCATATATGTATCATTTTATCACCTTAGTTATTACTATGCATTTATCTAATTGGCTGATGTCAAAACATCATGTAATAATGATTTGTAAAGACTGACGGGACCCATTAAACAAGATCAAGAGTATTCTAGACAAGATTCAGCACTTTATTTTTCTAATTTAGAAGGTGGTTGCATTTATTTCTTTGCAAAACTGCGTTTGTTATTGTGATGCTTGTATTTTAAGTGAGCTACAGTAGAACTATGTTTTCAGTGGTCTGCAGGAGACTTTTTTTGGTAGTTTTTCTTCCTGAGGATAAGATATTACATGCTGGCTAATATCCAGTAGCTGAACCAAGCCGCCAAAGAAGGCATTCTTCCATTCCTTAAAATTTATATTGAGTCAATGGAAAACATAATCATCTAAATCCTGAAACAGCCTGTGTTTGTTGCTTCATAAAAACAATTTTTCACAAAGAAAAACAGTACATCCAATTGCAGTGCTCCTGCAGGTGAAGAGATTATTTTTTCCATAGACTTATGTGAAAATAAGAAACTACTTTTTTAGACTACTTTTGCTAATGTTAGCAAAGGATCTTGCCTCTGTCTTCAAAAATTATTTTGGTGGCTACTTTTTCAGGTGCTTTCTCTTCCATTTTCATGAGTTAAATGAAAAATTCAATATTTTAAATAACACTGGTTTAGATTAGCATTTGTCTGACTTTGGTAATTAAATAGTATTTTGCAGTAAATCACAAACTTAAAGATAATGAAAAATAGTTCTAAATGTGAACACTTACCCAGAATGTCATTAGTTGAAGACTTCTGTATATAATTCTGTAGTGCTGATTATGAGTGTTTTAATCTGCAGCTTCTTATTTAGAATACATGCTTATTCCAAATGTGCTTTTGTATATGTAGAATCATGACCTTAAGCTGTGAGTCATTTCATTAACTCTTTTTGCTGCGTCTATAGATTCATACCTTCAATATGGAAAAGAAGTACCTGAAGCAGTCTGAGGCTTTTCCTCTTCTTTCTAAATTGTTTATTTTTAAGCCAATTTTTTAAAACCTCAAATACCCTGTATATGTTTACCACTATTTAAAAATGCAAAACTCATGGCAAGAAAAGTCTGAAGAACTAGCTATTATCACTCTTACAATGATGGATTTTTTTTTTTAATAGCAGATTTATTTTAATAATTTCAGGCTAAATTGGGACACAACTGGGACACAAATTAATTTTTTTTTCATGTATGGAGCCATAGATTTTTTTATAGTTTATTACGTTTTCTTTGCAATTAGTATATTGATTCCTTTTTCAAAAAAAAAAAAAAAGGAAAAAAAAAAACAGAAAAAAGAAGTGCTGTAATACAACTCCTTACATTAATAATCTTTATTTAGCAGTCTGGTTAAAGAACTGGTTCCAATCTGATAAATAAAATTGCTTCATACCTATGAATTAATTCCTGATTTTTCTCCAAGTTGAGTCACTGTCTCATATCTTTCTTGTTCTTTCTCACTTTACAATTCATGCACCCTTGAAAGATTTTCTTCCTTTTGTGGGTTGACTTGGCTGGCTGCCAGACCTCCACCCAGCTTCTCTCTCACTTGCCTCCTCCACAGAATAGGAGGAGAAAACAAGAGGGAAAAAAAAAAAAAATCCCAGGCTTAGATAAGGACCAGGAGATTACCAATTACCATCACAGATAAAACAAACTTTAATTAGGGAAATGAATTTAGTTTATTCCCAGCTAAAAAGAGTAGGATAGTGCAAAAGTGAGACAAAAAAAAAAATCATCCCCCCCAACCCTTTACTCTTCCCAGACTCAACTTCATTCCTTCACTCCTGACTCTTCTGCCTCCTCCCCACAAGGGGCACAGAGGAATGGAGAATGGGACTTGTAGTCAGGCTGTAACAGTCCTTCATTTCTGCCACTCATTTCTCCTCATGCTGTTCTCCTGCTCCAGCGTGATGGCCCTCTCACAGGACACAGTCATTCATGACCTGCTCCAGCATGAGTTCTTTCCATGGGATACAATCCTTCAGAAACAGACTGCTCCAGCATGAGTCCCCCATGGACCACAGATCCTGCCAGTAAAACTGCTCCTGTGTGGAGCAATCCACTCTCCATGGATTGCAGCTTCTACCAGGAGCCTGCTCCAGCATGGGGTCCTCCATGGGCTGCAGCGTGGAAATCTGCTTCGGTGTGTGTCTCTACAGGCTGCAAAAGGACAATCTGCTTCCCAATGATCTTTACCACAGGCTTCAGGGGAATCTTTGCTGCGGCACATGGAGCACCTCCTCCCCATCTTTTTCACTGACCTTGGCATTTTCAGGGCATCTTCAGGGCTGTTCTCACATTTTTATCTCTCCTTTATCTGACAGCTGCTGCGTAGTGTTTTTTACTCTTTCTTACAGAGCCATAACCAGCTTAGCTGCTGATCCTGTGTTGCGTTCATTTTGGAGTTGTCTGGACCTAGCTGTGTCTGAAACAGCTTCTGGTCTCTCCTCACAGAAGCCACCCTTGCAGCCTCACACCACTACTAGAACTTTGCCACATAAACCATAAACATTTCTATATCAGTCCTTCTTCTCTAAGTGATTACAACACTTCTCCTAACTTTCTCAGATGATTTGGCATGATTTTGTATCTGACAAATTTTCTCAATATCCAGTTACTAGAGTTCGCTAAACTGTTGTTCTGAACTTTTGTTATGGAGTAGGTACAGAAATACTTGGATTCTTATTATAAAAATAAAAAGTCCTTTCATTGGGATCTAGCTATTCCTCAGCTTGGGGAATTCCATGATCACCAGGCTATAATGCTATTCTTTCTTAGCCTTTGGCTATTGAATAATTCATTTAAAAGTTATATGGTTGTTGTGCTGGTTCAGCCATCATCATTTTATACTGCCATCAGTTGCCTGATCGCACAACTCTGAACTCAGCAACATCCCCTCAGAAGTCTTCTTTCAGACAGTCCTGCCATAGGTTCCTGGGGGCCCAACTCCTCCGCTGCCCACTGTGGTGCCAGCATCACCTGCTGCACACAACCGAGATGGCTCCTCAGTGGCCCTTCACATGGAAGGACACCACCATAAGAGTTCAGCAAGATGCAATCAGCCCCACAGAAGCCACACCCAGCAGGAAGCTCTTCTAACTAATTGGCTCCTGGTTAATATAATCCTGGCCTCACCCACCACCCCAACCATGACCACCTG
>JAVSBS010029380.1:30757-42219 GCA_033124195.1 Coracias cyanogaster | reverse complement strand
CAGGGCAGTGGTGGAGTCCCCATCCCTGGAGGGGTTTCCAAGCTGTGGAGATGTGGTGCTGAGGGACATGGTTTAGTAGTGCCCTGGCCATTCTGGGTTAAAGGTTGGACTTGATGATCGTAAAGGTCTCTTCCAATCAAAATGATTCTATGATTCTATTATTCTGTCTCAATGTTAAAATTATCATTTGCATTTGCCAAATGGAATATCCCTTTTGTGACTTTTGAAGTAGCATGGAATCTCAAATGTACCCCCCAATTCAGTTTAGTTTTTCTGGAAGAGATTAAGATCCCTTTCACAAGCAATTGCATGTATTATGCCTTTTGTTCCCACAGCCATATTTAGCTCTTTTTCTTACACATGGCTATTTCATACCTGAAGTCCACAGCCCTGAAACAAGCAGGCTTTTATTCATGGCATTGGCATTGCAGAAATGAATCGGAGGTTGTCCTACATGTTCAGACACATGCAGTCTTCCAAGGATTGATCCCCAGAATTGTAAACTGGGTTTATTTCCAGTGTATTTCTGAAGTAAAATGTGAGAGAAAATTCCAAAAAGGATCATACAGAAATATTTTGACTATTTTACTGGTGTTTTCCTATCAAGCTAAAAAGTTCAAAGGGAAATAATTGCCAATTTCTGTACTGTATGAAGAGACTACATCAAATGCTGAAGTGGGAATGACACCTCATCTCATGCTTAGCATCAGGCTCCAGTGTAATTCTGTTTACTGGGGTGGAATATGCAGTGCTTTGCTTTTCTGAAGACTTTAATGATATTTGAACATGTCAGCTGGATCCGAGCCTTTGAAGTAAAGAGATTCTCATCTATAACACCATTAGTCAGCAAAGCTCATTGTTAGGCAAAATCATGCAAAACGACACCGAGATTAACTTTTGTTTACAATGGAAACATCAAAGCAAGTAGCTAAAAGTCCCATGCCTGAGAGCATCCTATTAGCTGTTTTTATTTAAAAAAAAAAGGGTTTCCATTTCAGCTGGTGGACATTTTGCTGCATTTTCACCCTCTTCTCTGTGAGAGATTTTGTGACATGAAGAAATGTAAGTGTAAGAAGATAAGTGATAGGTTCAGAGTCGGTACAAGAATAAGATGCCAAGAATGAGCTGCTGGTGTTTTCCCCTTCAGGACAACAGATGTATGTAAACTCCAGGGCCTACCACATCACATCCTTACTTTGACGCAGCCAGAAAACAACTGACTCAAAATATGTTTACACATTTAAATTTATAGTAGATATTTTCAAAAGTGAGCATAAACATTCTTTTCATTGAAAATAAACAGGTTATAATACGACACCAGTTTAGCATTTGTGCTGTTCACTGAGCGTTATGATTCATGTTCTGATTAATTTTTTGGAGTGTTTCCTCGCCACCGTTTTTCATTCAGGCACTTGGACAATTGCAGTAGGCTCATAAATTTTGTGCGTATACTTGTGGTGAGAATGGTCTGGAAACTGGTCTGTGCACCTACACACTTATACCTCAGGTCTGGATGGACATTTACACTGCTAAGACTTCCCTAAGCATTCCCAGGTTGCCCAGAGAGGTGGTGGCTGCCCCATCCCTGGCACCTTTGCAGGTGAGGTTGGCCGGGGCTCTGAGCAACCTGCTCTAGTTGCAGATGTCCCTGCTCAGTGCAGTGGGGTTGGACTGGATGAGCTTGAAAGGTCCCTTCCCACCCAAACCATTCTATGATTCACTTGGCCCTGCACATTACATCCACTTATTATGGTGGAAAGTTTCATAAAACTCTCATTCTGTTCTCAGTTGGGTTGTCATTAGTCACAACAAGCTTTGCTTGGATCATTTTGCAAACAAATACTGATGGAAAGAACTACGGAAAAAGGAAGCATGCCTGTGTCATACTTAGTTTAAAAGGGAGTAGCTAGCGTCCTTAAAGCGGATCATCATCCATGATCTGACCATACTTGGTCTCCTCAATTAAGTGTGAATCCTGTTCTGATTAGTTGTCTTCAAATGAAAAAACCAGTCCAACACATGCAGTGTTTTCAAGAAGGTTTTTCTACTGAAAACTGGACTCTCCCAGGAACGATGCTAGAAAAGGCACACACTACTCAGCTTTTAATTACAGGTAAGAGCTCTTCACAAAGAACCACCCTCCTCCAAGCTGTAAAATGCAAAATATCCATTTATTCTCCTTTAATGACTGAAAACATAGAGTTTCCACAGTTAGGTGGCACTGTTTCCTTTTCCTTATTAAAGCTTTTAAGCCTTTGCAGTCACTGAGCCTCAGAAACACCAGAAAAGTAAAACCTTTTCCGATCAAGGCTTGGCTCTGACAGGGAACTGGACAAACATCAGCCTGTCTCACGGGGCTGTAATTATTCCCTTCCCTTCTCTTTGAAGCTGACGTGTGCTTCCTACACTCTTTGTCTATCGCCTTTTATAATGTGCTACAATTACTGTGGGTATTTTCTAGCCTGGAGAAATGCTTGAGGGTGGAATTTCCAGCCTCTCCAGGTGCCCTGCACTTACTGCTGCATCCTGCATCCCTGCAACACCATGAGAGCTCTGCGTTCAACTCATGTCTATCATCCATGTTGAGGATCCTCAATAGTAAAAAAAAGCCATTTCTAAAAGGCTGCGCCTCCAGTAAAGCTGTGGTGTTTAGAGGAATTATGGTGGCTCCACTGTATCCATGCTTTTGGTGGGATCCATCCTTCTAGAGCTGTATTATATCCCTAGCAAACTGAGCTGTCTTGAATTTATTTTTGGAGGGCGGGAGATACCATGCTTCAACCAGAAACAATCAGAATTCTTTTAGATCACCACTGAAAGAATTTTGATCTTCAAACTTCAGATCTTTGCTCTTAAATGATCAGAAGACAGAACCTGTCAGCCACCAATGAGCCCTTGGCACCACACAAATAAGTAAAGAGTCCATGTCACAGAATCATAGAATAATTTTGGTTGGAAGAGACTTTTAAGATCATCAAGGCCAACCATTAACCCAGCACTGCCAGGTCACCACAAAACCATGTCCTTCAGCACCACATCTCCCCAGCTTTGAAAGCCCTCCAGGGATGGGGACTCCACCAGCGCCCTGGGCAGTCTGGGTCAGGGGTCAACAACCCTTTCCAGGAAGAAATTGTACCTTATGTCCAACCTAAACCTCCCCTGGTGCAGCTTAAGGCCATTTTCTATTGTCCTATCTGTTGTCCCTTTCTGTCAAGCCAAAAACACGGGTGAAATATTTGATGAACTGAGATGTATTGAGAGGTATTGTCTTCTCTGGAAGACAATTGTCTTATCCCAGCATTTGTAACCCAAGTTGAAGTGAACAAGTGCTAAAGTCTGGAGTTCTGTCTCATGTTTTCCATATCACATCCTGGTGCAATGTCTTATGTCAAGAAAAGCATTAATAGTCAGCAAGATCCTTCTTTTTATTTTCTAGGTAGTCACAAGAGTGACATCACTTTGGGAAAGCTTCGTGAACGTGTCTAATTAAGCTTGGACTTCAGTTTAGGTGTTGCCAAGAAGTCTGAAAAATGTGCTCGATCGAGACTGTGGAAAACAACAATGTTTTGTCATTTATGAATTGCTTTTTTCGCACCATGATTCCAGTAGGGCTGCCTGATATAAATAATCCTGCTGAATATTTGCTTAGCCTTAGTAGTGGTCTTTCCCATTTGAGATAAACTTACAGTACTATATTTCAATAATACTGCACTATTGAGTCATCATCTGTGCCTTTCTGAAAAGCTACCTTTTGGGGTAGAGTTTATTCTGCTATTGATATGAAATTTAATGTTCTTCCTTTAGGTGTGAGCTAAATAAATGATGAAACTTGCCTTCACTGTGATATTTCAGTGTTCCTCTCACCCTTTCCTATCCAGTCCTTTCCACAAATCTTTCTTCTGCTCTTTAATTGACAATAGTGTATAGTGTTACTAGAGACTTCATAGACTTGAGAAGTTACCACCTTTTAATAAACCACGGGTTACTGAACATCATCAAGAATGTTTTGCTATTTTAATACCCCATCTGTGAACACAGACACCAGGGAATGCAAGAGACCTACTATGGTACACAGCTGTTATTACTATTTTTTATTTAATGCTTCCCCTCCTCCCCATAGACATTTAAATTGAGAGAATTTTTTCACAGAATTTGACTAAATCTTGGTATGTGTTGAAGCTGTTGGCTGTGTTTTCTCTTACATATTAGAGATGCACTGTGTAAAACAAAGCTAAAAACAAAACTAAAAATCCCCAGACTGCTCAGAGATCTGTAGGACATCCTTTTCTGAGGCAGGAAGATCTGGAAGAATGCAAAGATTTAGAGCAGAAGGTGCCTATTTCTCCTTCCTCAAAGGCAGCATCTGTTCTGGGTTCGCAGGCAGCGATCCCAAAATTTGTTTTTAAGTAATTTTCTGAATGCCGAGGGGGTAAAAACAGCTCTGGGGCAGGGAACTGATGGATCTCAACTTGTCAGACTTACTCCTCTCCTCAACACAACCGTCTCTCTTTGGGTAACAAAAGGAAGAAAGGAAGACTCTGTAAGGGAAATCTGTTTGAATTTCTACCCTGTCTGCAGGAAAATGTGTAGGGAATTTATGTGCCTTGGGAAGGTCAGAAAAAGCAAGTTCTCAGCTACAAGTAATATTTCTTTGGGAATCTCTCAGTAATAACCTATAATTAAGCAACAGAAGATTTTTCTCCAGAAGAGACAGCAAACTATTTATGATTAAGGGAATATAATGTGAATAAATTATTCCCCTGAAATTTTCAGCTTCCAAATTTCAGCTCAGCTTCCAAATGTCAGATAGGGAATGCTACAGCATTTGGAATGGGTTTCCAGTCTCTCCACATCCAAAACTAGTCTCTATAGTGAATATAGTGTATATTAGTCAGTCTATATATTGCAGATGTCCTTCCCAGCCACTACTGGTTAGCAAAGCAAAAAGAATGTATCATCCGTATTAAGAGAGCTCTATTCTATTCTATTCTTTACAGTTCCATTTTTACCTGTCCATGAATATTACCGAATCTGCAATACAGCTGAGTTCTGTGTAATGTGTACAGCAGATGTACAGGTCTGTGCTTTTTCTTTATTCCCAGAGTTTCAGTGGCTCACTGTACCTTAAGAAATTATTCCTTATGCCTGTATGAAACATCTGACACAGAGGAGTTGAAATATTAGGCAAAATGCAGCAGTTTATTAAATAAACCTTTGGTCTATGGTGGATAGTTTGCAATATACTCTGAGGTCCTATGTAATTATTGTTCTGTTTTGTTCTTGCCTGATTCTGTTGCTGTTTCTTGAGATCTCTATGCACATAAAGTAATGTAATTCATCAATATGACAGCCGAATTTTAAATTTAGGGTTGTTATTTTTTCAGCAGTTCAGCTGTTGAGTTTAACACCAACACTGACGCAGGCTTTACATTATGTGCTTCTCGACATCTTTAATTCCAGATTTATGTGGCATAGATGAGGAGGAATATATATATTCCTCAGCGGAGCAGGCATTTTTATTTCCTGGAGATCTCCCTCAAAGTGCACCGTAAGCTATTCCGAAGTCGTGAGACCGTCCGTGTTTAACTTCATCTTCTGCTGGGTCATCAAAGTGACCCAGGAGTTACTCTCAGAGCCATGCCCCTGCTGCTGCTCCTGCCAGCAGCCCTGCTAACAGGCAGAGCTTCAAAACTGCTTTCATGACCTTAATCCTTCTGCTCCCGTATGGTTTTCTTCTAAGGGAGTTCTTTTTCACAGACTGACGGTACAGGTTGGTTGTTGTTTTTTTTCTTGTCTTTAAATATGAGCTGTTAGACTTGTGTTGTTGGGGTTTTTTTCCCCCCCCAAAAAAAAGAAACAAAGAAAAAAAGAAGATTATGAGTACTAGGGAGGAGAAAATTCTTATTTAAACCACTTTTATTAAATATTTATGAGTGTGACAGAATTAAATACAACTTTTCTGGCAAGGGTTAAGTTTGGTCCAGCCTCTAGATGAATGACAGCCTAAAAGCTGTGGTTAACTACTAAAGGCAAAAGGAAACTATAATTCATGGGCTATGAGTGGTGAGGGCTGTAAGACAGGCAGATGTTCTGCTTCTTAATAGTACTGTCAAGGGTTAGGACTGGGCCCACCACTAGACAAATGACAGATGCTCTCTACTAACTCCTCTCCCTTCCCAAAGGGGAAAAGAAAGGGAATAAGGGAGAGAAACCTATGGACTGGAACAGAAAACTAAACTGCTTTACTGAAAACAATAACAATGAAGTGAAATATATACAAAACCTATATAGAACCCAACCCCCTGATGGCAGTTATGTCAACAGCTTCACTGATGTCATGGGGCAGGCCATGGGGAAGTCCCAGACTGGACTCAGCAGCAGTTGGGTACTAGATTCAGGAGCTGAATTCTAGCTCTGAATTCAGAAACACATGGTTTGGGATTGAAGGCAAAACAGAGTCCTCGTTGGACTCCAGCCACTGAGGAGGAGGCTTAACCCTTGTGATCCCTCATCTTTAAACTGAACATGCTGTACGTAGGATGGAATCCCTCGCTGGCCAGCTTAGGGTCACCTGTTCCTGCCGCTCCTCCCTGCAGGTGCACCTCAATGTGGGGCACAAGATTGAGCAGTGACCTTGGTCTGCACAGGAGCAAGTACAAGAAGGAGCCTTTCTGCCCACCCCAACCCTTGGCAGTAGCTCTAGACATGGAGCATTATCACGGCAAGAAGCAGAGACTGGCTGCAAAAATCTGCCGTTAACTTCAGAAAGTGCAGCTGGTTAGAAGAGACTGAGCCGAAAATGAAATCACCAAACAGAATTAGTTCTGTTCCAGCTCAAACCAGGACACTTTCCCAACATGCATTTTCCACTTTAACATGTTAACCTCTTAGAAAAAAACCGAGATATGGATCCCAAACCTGTGGCTGAATCAAAGGGAAGCCCCAACTCTTCCCCTCCCTGAGAGCATGATCTGGCCAAGTGTCCCCAGGCTCTGGGTTTGCTGCAGGACATAAACCATAACTACTGGCTTGAAAACACCTTTATTATTTTCCAGTGGAAGCTGCTGAGCAAGCAATCATACCAACTTTCTGTTTGCTCTGAGTAGCACCTTTCCTTCCTTTCCATCTCACTGAATCCGCAGCACAGCACAAACAGCAATTTTGAAAGACTAAACTTTCCACAAAACAACAGTTTCCAGGCTTACCATATGGAAAAAACTCCACAAACCCACAACAGAAAATGTGTCCAAACTTGGTACAAACAACTTGATAATAAGGTGGCAACAATAAGAAAGCAGTTTGAGAGTAGGCTAAGAAAGATTAGCTACAAAATTAATAAGAATATTTTTATTTGATAGTGCTGGATAATTTTAATTTTTTTTTAAGGAATCTTTATTTCAACCCTCAAATGGATTCCTTATTATAGAGTCCTATGCAAAAAAAGGACTGTAAAATATTCGGACTAAAGGTCTTATATTAATGACAAGGTCCATGCTTTGCATACCCTTAAAAACTCCTCTGTGAAGCATGCAGTGTAACTAGCGGTAATTAAATATATGCAGATATCACAATAATAAGAGCTTGATTAACTCCACTCTATAGGAAGCTGCATATTAGTTTCTATAATGCTTAAAATTAGACGAGTTCCATCTGAATTTTAACATTTTCCCTTGCCAAATGAAGATGCTAATCGCACTATTCAAATGTTTGAAGAGAGAATTGGGAAGCCTGGTGCGGGCAAAAAAATCCGTAGTGTTACCATTTTAGCAATACTCATGCGCCCAGCTTAACCGATCATGAATGAAGCCTTTTTGCTTAAATATTTGGGAAGTGTCTAGTACATCCCAGCAAGCCAAGATTTTTTATATTCCTCTGCAGAGAATTAAAATGGAATGGATGCTTTCTAAATAGATTAATGGTATTTATTCTTCCTGAGAGAATGTCAGCGCAATTTGGTTGAATATAGTGTTAGCTAATATGAAAATAGAATTTTAGAAGATGTTTATCTGAATCCTGCTTTGCAGAAAATACACGTGTTTTGATGTCATTATTGACTATTGGTTACTTTTGAGCATGAAATATTTTTTCTACATCTGGATGCTGAAGCATCCACATAGCAAAAATTATTTGATTACGCCAACTTATGATTACAAGAATTGGCACAATACTAGAATCAAGAGCCTCTTTCTAAGAAAAAGAAATACTACTTCCCTACACTGTTCCTTCGGTTTCACTCAGTTCTTGTAGGGAAGATATAAATTTTATATTCCATACAGCTTGTTTCTTATCCAGCTTTTGGGACGGCTTGGGGATTTGTCCTGCTTAAAATCAAGTCTCCATGCTATAAAGAGCTACTGCTACTTTCAAGAACTTTTCAATTCTGGTATTGAGGGAAATATACTGGACAATTTCATTCCCAGCAGGTGGCGTGGGCTTAAGCACTTGAGGATAGTCAAATATTGTTCTATTTCTTCTGGATTTAGTAAGACAATACATCGTATTTTCAAGTAATGTCCAATGAGAGGCCTGTGATGATTCCTTCATGGAACAACAAATAAACCAACAAATAAACATTATACTACGATAGCAGTACAGAATCCATGGCTTGCTCTTAGTCAGGCTTCTCCCCCAACAACTACAGCTGGTTTTCATCCTACTATTTTAGACTTCAAAGCCTTTTAGGGTGTTAGTTTCATTTACACCTTAGTCTCCTAAGAGAGAAGAAGTGAGGCATAACACATGACTTGAGAGGAGGTAGCAATGATGGCAAGCCACTACAGAGCAAACCAATTATTTTTCTACCCCTCCATTACTCCTGTCTGATGTCTCAGCTTATTGATTTCAGGATATCAAGTATCAGCTATTCATTTAAAAATCACTGTGTCTGATGAAAAGCAATGCCACACAAGCGCTGGAAAAATTACGCAAGGTTTAGCTAAATCTTAATCACTGGATTTCTGCACAGACTGATGATGACAGCTATCATGCTGAAAAATGTCATAATTTATGACACATGATATGTGTTCTCTGAAAGACTGTAAACCCATGCTTCTGCTTTTGCTAGATATTTAGGATGCAGATTGCTATTTTGCATAATTATGGCTGCCACAAAATATTAAACTCGTACTGAAAATATGTAACGCTATCTAAACACAAAATGTGGGCCTTGTTTGCCTTGCTTTTTCTCCCTCCTATCTCCAATCCATGTCTCATTCCCTTTTTGTTCTTCTGCCTCCATTCTCTTTCTATTCATTCTTTGCTCTGTTCCATTTTCACTGAATCCCAGCATGGTGGGGTTGAAAGGGACCTCTAGAGATCATCTCATCCAACCCCCCTGCTCCAGCAGCTCACCCAGAGCAGGGGGCCCAGGAGCGTGTCCAGGTGCCTTTGGAATCTCTCCAGAGAAAGAGACTCCACAACCTCTCTGGGCAGCCTGGGACAGGCTCCCACACCCTCACACCAAACAACTTTCTCCTCCTGCTCAGATGGAACCTCCTGGGTTCGAGTTGGTGCCCGTTGCCCCTTGTGCTGTTGCTGGGCACCACTGACAAGAGTCCGGCCCCACTCTTCAGCTATTAATCAGATCCCTTCTTAATCTTCTGCAGCTCAGCAGCCCCAGGGCTCTCAGCCTTTCCTTGGCACAGAGATGCTCCAGGCCCCTCAGCATCTCCAGAGCCTCCGCTGGAGTCTCTCCAGTAATTCCTTGTCTGTGTTGACCTGAGGAGCCTAGAACTGGACCCAGTGGTCCAGAGGTAGCCTCACTGGTGCAGAGTAGAGGGGGAGAACCTCCCTTGACCTGCTGGCCACACTCCTCTTCATGCACCCCAGGAGACTTCTGGCCTTGTTGGCCATGAGGGCACATCACTTGCTCATGGGCAACTTGTCCACCAGCACTCCCAGGTCCTTCTTCATGGAGGTGCTTCCCAGCAGGTCATTCCTCTCTTGTATGTGTGCGGGGGGTTATTCTTCCCCAGGGATAGGACGCTACACTTGCCTGTGTTGGACCTCTTGAGGTTGCTCTCTACCCAGTTATCCAGCCTATCCAGGTCTTGTTGGATGGCAGCACAGCCTTCTGTGGTGCTGTGGGTCCGAAACGTCTCTTGTGCCTTGCAGAGATCCCGCTGATCCACAGTTCTGCCTTCATCCCTGGAAGCCTGATCCTGCCCTTCCTTCTCCCCAGATCCCCATTAACCCCGCTGGCAATTCAGGGCACGTAGGAATCTGTGGCAGAGCCTTAAAATCCCGATCCCAGTCTCCTGGAGCACCCAGAAGGCTCCATGTGATGAGCCTGAGCACCTGCGGTGGAGGGAAGGTTAATTTGAACTATATCCAGGATGCTTCCACTCTTCTCAGGAGTATACGTGAGTGCGTTTTGTGATTGTCTCCTGAGAGCAGGCTCTGGCAGTATCAGCCTCAAAGCAGAAACTCTGACAAAATTAATCAGGACTGGTACATGGGCTGACACAGTTTGTTTTACTAAGTCCCGCTCCCTTCGCTGAGATGAAAGTGCAGTGCTGTGAGCACTTAGCAGCGCCTGCCTTCAATTAATTCCGGTGCTGGCAGGAACAATTGCTCCTCTGCTGTCACACCAGGCTGAGATCTGTGAAAGAGGAGCTAAAAGGAGAGGTGCCGTGATTTGCGAGTGGCAGGAAGGAAGGATACTTTGGCTGGAAACGATTTTTGGAGGGACAGAGAGAATAGGAACTGAGGGAGGTGGGACCGATGAGAAGGCTTTGGTCGTTAGTCCCCAGTCTTTGTCCCGTGAGGGTGGAGCAGCAGTGAGAGACATGGGCTGGTGTCCCCATAGGAAGGCAGGACCATGCTCTCAGTGTGCAGAGGGGCTATCTGGCTCCAGCAGAACATCAGCTGCTCCCCATCATCCCCCTGCCTGCTCTGACCTCACTCTGGTGCTCCCTAATTCTCTGCACCAGGAAACCCACCCACATCTGCCCCAGCTGGAGTGGAAACTGGTGCAAAAGCACCATGCCACCACCTCTCTGGGGCAGTCCTGGGTGCTGGGCTCATAGCTTTTGTGGAAGAGGAGACAACTGAGCTGCAGTCCTGGATTGGTGGGCCGAGGCTTTTGGGATGAGGTCCAACAGGGCCAAGACCCAGCTCCTGCCCTTGAGTCACAACAGTCCCCTGCAGCTCTCCAGGCTGGGGGAAGTATGAAAGGTGCCTGGTGGGAAAGGACCTGGGGGTGTTGGTTGAGAGGTGTCTGGAGATGAGCTTGTGTCAGCACTGGTGTGGCCAGCAGGACCAGAGCAGAGATTGTCCCCTGGAATGGGCACTGGGGAGGCCCAACCTCAAATCCTGGGGTCAGGCTGGGGCACCTGACTCCAAGAAGGACCTTGAGGGGCTGGAGCGTGTCCAGAGAAGGGCAAGGAAGCTGGGGAAGGGTCTAGAGCACAAGTCTGGTGAGGAGCAGCTGAGGGACCTGGGGGTGTTGAGCCTGGAGAAAA